>JBBPSC010000771.1:0-14206 GCA_038093395.1 Baorangia bicolor
GCCTGAGTGAACCCCAAGCCAGGCCCTAGGCCCTCTGAAGCCCTATATGTGGGCCTGGCCTGGCCTGGCCTAAATAGGGCCTCAGGCCAGGGCTTCAGGGCCTCAGGCCAGGCCCATGCCAACACTACTGTCATCCAAATCTTGAAGGAGTCAGTTCAGATGTACAAAGCGACCAAGCGGTGGCAGCCCAACCGGTACATGCAACTACTCGTCAGAGATGGAATTATTTATTTTGTTGTGTACATTGCCGTTTCCCCCCCTCTTTACATTCGTCACCATCACGTTCTCCTACCCATCTTACTCTCGAGCACAAAAATTAACCACTCTGTTTTCCCTCGAACGTCTAGGAACTTACTTCACAACATCATTGCAGTGATCATCAACGGGCCTACGATAAACAGTACTGCGATGCTCTTTCTGTATTTGGTATCCTTTATAACTATGTGCCCCATGATGCCTCAGTTCATTATCAGCGTGCGAGAGCTGTATGACCGTGACCTCCGTGGTCACTGGCAGGGGATCGACACTGGATTCGGTGTCATCTCGCAACCCATTTCCAGTCAAAACGCGGCCGTGTCTGCGATCGCATTTGCGGATGTCGCCCTGGGGCAGGGTCAGATTGTGGAAGAAGACGCAGACGAATCGGAGGGGATTCGACTGGAAGTGTTGGGAGATCGTATCCATCATGTTTGAACGAAGATTTTGGATTGGAACCGGGGACGGACACGAGCGCTGGGTCATTGATCGCGGTACTTCGAATGGTGATCCGGATATTTATTTAATTTATCTATGCATATCCCTCGCCTTCTGAGCTCCATGTATCTCCTGATGAAGCACAATAGGAATCGTCTCCAAGGAGCCTCTCCTCCACCTGTGTGAATTGGTTCTGTGCTGCGCACATTTTCAGGCGGTACACAAGGTTGTGGTAAAAATCAACACGCTGTTCACATTCATCGAGGGCTACTACTACAGCGTGTACGATACAACCAAAGGCCGCCAACACCAAGGATATTGGCGACCGTCACGACCGCAACGTCGCGGAGGCATGAACTCGGGCATTCCATGGTTTCCTTGTTCCCATCACGCGCAGCATCAACCCGTGGGTCCATGTGCTCGAACGGTGTCATATGTGTTCATTCCTCGTGCGGTTGGCAAGGCTGCCTTTCGATGACGCAGCATCGCAATGAAACTAGCGAAGACGCAACCGCTTCGGTAGCATCCAAATTGAGAGGGGTACAGTACCGAAGATGGTTTGGAGTTTCACACAGATTAGTGACCCGGGCGATGACCACAACCAACGTCAGCCTCGCAGCAACGAAAATGGCTTAGTAAAATGTAACAAAGCGAGGGCTCTTAGCAAGTCGTCTGCAGAAACAGGCGAGGCAGATAATCAACACACCATAGACAACAAATTGAAGAATCATGCGTCAACATAGCGTAGATCGATCATACTAGACCGACAAGGAGAGATGATTTTACGAAGGGGCACTACTTACCCAAGGATCGGGCTTGTCACTCTGGAGATGTCCGATGCGCCGCCCACCACGAGAAGTTGGAGATTGAACACTTTTAGAGTTGAGTTATCTAGGAGAGAAGAATCGATTGAAGGGCTTGTTTCGGGTATCACGCTTACCACCTCCTCCACGCCCCACTAGGTTGCCTTTATGAACTTGGACGCAGAAGCAGGCAACTTGAATGTGCCTGCTTTGTGCACTCTGGATGGTCTTTGCACTGAAAGTTGGTAAGGACGGAATGTGACTGAGCTAACATGCGATGAGCCTAAGTTGCTGCTCTGCATTCACTGAGAAGGGGGAAGGGGTTGATCGTCTACAAGTCACCTTGGAGACTCGGATGCGGCGAGGCACTTTCCGCAGTGGTACTCAACGCTGAAGATACGGCTAGGTCAGTGCCAGAGAAATAGAGGTATGGTAGTTTACAGCTCATGATGGTAGCGTTGTTTCCGGGTGAGGAATCCATCGAATATTGTGGACCATTGGAGTACCGCCCACCATGGAGGCTATGAAGCTCGACTCAGCCTACTTTTCGTGGGTTCGTTTGCCATCGAGTTGCTTTCAGCACATCAAAAAATATTCCTGGGGGAACTCAGCGGAAAAGCACCCACAGACAAGGCTCATACTGCGTGATAAGCAATTTCTATTAACTGAGACCTGGTAAGATTTGACCTGCACGAGCGACTAACATCTCATCAAGCATTATGGCGTGTAGTTCACGGGAATGTACGATTTGAAAGCCGCTAGTCGACGCGAACGATGTCAGGATTCTGAGGAGAATTGAACATCTCGGCAGGTAATGATTGATACCTGAAGTGCTGACATGTCACTTCATTCTAGTGATCAGGACAACTAGCCAAGTGAATGGCGAGTGGATGGTGGTGGGCGCTAAGCAGTTGAACGTCGTCGAGGACGGAAAACAGTTCAAACTCCGTCGGGCTATCCGCCAGACGTCTGTCTGCGGCGACTCTGTGCAGGTTCTCCTGCCTCCCATAGGGACCATTCAAGAAATTAACCCGCCGATCTGTCTGCTCTCCACCAATGACTCCACTCTCAAATTGTCCGCACGAAAAGGTTCATCCGAGACTCCAACGCCTCCCATGGATCGCGTCTCGAGCATCCATATACCCGACGAAGGCAGTAACTCCCATACAGTCGACCGATATTCAAGAACAAGAGGTCATTGCGTGAAACTCGTTTGTTTTATTTGCAGGGCTTTCAATGATGGGGTTACGCCCATCACAAACAACGCAAATTTACTGTTTACACGACCTGTGCAGGCGGGAGTGGGGGATCGGGGTCTCACTCATCATCTCACGAAGTCCTTCGACAGGTAGCCTGGCTAATCAAGCGTAGGTCTTGGCGTAAGACTATTGTCTTCATCGTCTGTATCCTGACTTGGGTCTTCTCGGACCGATGTTGGAACAATCCTTGAACAAGTCGCATAAGCCTCCTGGCCCCGGTGTCCTCCGAGGGTTGCTACTATTACAGCGCGTACGATACAACCAAAGGCTACAAATACAAATGAGATCGGCGACCGTCACAACCGCAACACCCGTCGGTGCTTATCAGTCTATTTTTGATAGTATGCCATGGCTGACATTCGAACTGAAATTTGCCAGGATCGAGGTAGTCCACAGTATCGTTCCAACCAGAGGCTGGACTGTGAACAGTCCCGATCCCAAGGAAGCTGTGCGGAAAGTCTATTGATGCAGAATTAACGATGCCCACACCAATTACACCACAGGTCACTCTCGACCTTATCGATGTTCAGAATCCGCCGCCAAACCGGCTGTGGATCTTTCTTCCCTTACAATAGAGCGCCCGATGCTCAGAGTGATTTGACGAGGAAACCGCTGTAAATGTATGTGATGGTAGTCTCAGATGATCGAAGCCGTGTTTGTTGTTGTGTATTGCATTGGATTGGGAATGAAGATTGCAGTGATCAAGTGTTCGGTTCTGACCTCCCTTTAAATTTGATGGAGTATATTTGTATAAGTCAACGCCCCTCTCAGCAAGATAACGACATAAGAAGTAAGTCAAGCAAACGTTCGAGGTCACGAATCGGTGGTTACCTTTCCTCTCGTTATCGAATCTCACCTCCTGAGACCGATTGCTACCAACTTGATCGCAGTCACATGTTCCGCAGTCTGTTTTCAACAACACTGGGGCCACACGAGCCTGCTACGATGTCGATCTACGCGCACCCATCCATTGCTTCCTCGTTCATTGGCTTTGTCAACATGCACGAACCTAAACAACTGGTTTGGACAGAAGGGTCGGAAAGTTAGGTCGGTCCTCATCTATATTTCGTTCTGTGAATGAGGACGCTGCTGCCGAGTAATTGAAATACCTCAGAGCTCAAATCGCCCAAAGGTCCATGCGTAACTGCCCCGACCAAAGATCCCGGATACAAACGGATGAGTACGAGCAATGGTTGAGTGAAACCAAACATTCTGCTTTGAGACCTGCACTACCAATGGTAGGCACGAGTGAAACAAATGTGCCACTCTTGATCGTCATCAGGTCCAGGTTTAATGTATGCAATGACCTTCCTTGCATCCTGCCCGGTGTACTTGAAAGGTGAGTCAGCGAGTCCGAGTCCTATCCGCAGCTGGCATTGCGCTGGGCCTTCCACTACAGATGACATGAGGCATCATCCTCGGTTGAGAACAACTTGAAGAAACTACATACCTCAACATCGCGCCCAACGTAAACACTGGCAGGCAGGGTGACAGTGTCAAGCCCAATACTAAACCGACGGGGTGCTCTCGAGCTCCGTGCACAATGATTCTGTAAATACCAGATTCCAATATTTCAGGTATCGAGATGCTGGATTCGATGAGAAGGGTTGGAGATGAAACACCGTCTACATGGCCCACTTCAAATGAGATGGCACATTGTTTCTGGGTAAGGAGCATTGTGGCCCATTGGAGTACCGTTGATCGTGATGGAGACTACGGATCCCCAGTGAATCTACTTTGTGGATCGAGTTACTTTCAGCGCACCAAAGAAAACTCTGCGGAAAAGCAGAATGTCCCATGAACCAGGCTCTTGTACTGCATGATAAGCAATTTGTATCCACCGAAACCTGGTTAAATTTGCCCTGGACGAGCGACTAACATCTCATGGGCGTATGAAAAAGTATTATGGCGTGCTATGGAAGAGTTCAAGAGCATGTACCTAGTAACTTTAAAATTGAGAGCGGTGTCAGTCGATGGTGACACGAACGATACAAGGATTTTGAAGAGAATTGGATATCTCGTCCAGCAGGTCATAATTGACACCTGAAGCGCTGAGATGACATTTCGCTCTAGTGATCAGGAGTGGATGGGATGGTACCTGGTGTCAGCCGAGCGGTGTCGTCTGAGGGCAGAAGGTAGTTCAAACTCTGTCGAACGCGCCAGACAGTGGTCTAGTAGTGTCTGTCTGGTCTTCCGTATGGACCAGAATGCTCAGTCTCTTTGTTGCGCTTCACTATGGTGGATCGGAAGAATCTATATTGGGTTCCTAGTGTATCTTAGTGCTGCTGATCGTGAGTTACTGTAATTCCCTCACTCCATTTCCCCAATCGTGATTTGGTTTACAGTGGTGATGATCCTTCGGGTGTATGCAATGTGGAATCGATCTAAAAGGATCCTCTACGTTCTCCTGTTCATTTATGCGCCACAGGTTATCGTTTCCTTTATTTTTGCACGAATCTACGACAATCCCAATACCTACCTCTCAGGTATGTCTCAAGCTTAACTGTATGTGTCACTGCAATCTCACGCAGGTGGCCACTCATCTCCTGTCACCCTTTTTTCTAGTCACAAATGTACAGGTTCTCGATCTCTCTTTTTGCAGTGGCTCATGGATCAACATCCCGTACATGGTTTACTTGTATGATCTTATCCCGCGATTTGTGCTCAGTGCTGTACTTTTGTTTCTCGCTGTCATCCAAACCATGAAGCAATCAGTCGAGATGTACAAAGCGACCAAGCAGTGGCAGCCTGACCGTTACATGCAACTACTTGTGAGAGACGGGATTCTGTATTTCCTCGTGTACGTCTCACTTCCCCCCCCCCTTTCCATTCGTCACCGCCACGTTCTCCTATCCATCTTACTCTAGTACGCGCACAAAAACTAACCACTCTGTTTTCCCCCGAACTTCCAGGAGCTTGCTTTTCAACATCGCTACAGTGTTTGCCAGTGAGCCTACAATAAACAGTACTGTGATGCTCTTCCTGTATATGGTTTCTTATACAACCATGTGCCCCGTCATGCCTCGGTTCATCATCAGCGTACGAGAGCTGTATGACCGTGACCTCCGTCGCTGGCAAGGGGTCGACACCGGATTCGGTGTGATTTCACAACCCATTGCCAGTGAAAACTCGGCTGTGTCTGCGATTGCATTCGCGGATGTCACCCCAGGGCAGGGTCAGATGGTGGAAGAGGACGCGGACGAACCGGAGGCAATTCGACTCGAAGTGTTGGGAGATCATGCGCGTCAAGTTTGATCGAGGATTTTGGATTGGAACCGGAGATGAGCACGAGCGCTGTGCCATTGATCGTGGATAGTAGAGAATCGTGGTACTTTGAAAGGTGATCCGGCTATTTATTTAATTTATCTGTGCCTTGCCCTGAGCTCTATGTATCTCCCGATGAAGCACAATGTAGGAATCGTTTAAAAGGAGCATCTCGTCTGCCCGTGTGAGTTGGTTCTGTACCGCACATTTTCAGGCGGTACACAAGGGTAGAAATCGGCACGTTGTTTACATTCATCGAGGGCTACTACAGCGTGTAGGATACAACCAAAGGCTACCAACACCAAGGATATGAGTGAGTGTCACGACCGCAACGTCGCGGAGGCATGAACTCAGGCATTTTATGGTTTCCCTGTTCGCTGCATGCGCAGCATCAATCCATGGTTCCATGCACTAGAACGGTGTCATGTTCATTCGTCATGCAGTTAGCAAGTCGCCTTTCGATGCAGCATTGCAATAAAGCCAGCGAAGACACAACGCCTCGGTAACATCGAAACCGAGAGAGGTACAATACCGAAGATGGTTCGGAGCTTCGCACAAATTAGTGACCCGGGTGATGGACACAACCAACGTCAGCCTCGCAGCAACCAGAAATGGCTTAGCAAGATTCAAGAGAGCGACGCCAACATGCAGACACGACAGATGATCAACACACAAACTGAAGAAAGAATCATGCATCATCAATCATCAACGCAGAGTAGATCGATCGTACAAGAATAACATGGGGGTTGAGTGATTGGCGCCGTGTCGCTGTGCAGTGCGGTGAGTGTAGCCTAGGGGTTTCTCAGCGTCTCATGCATAACACAGTAATCGACGGATTCACCTCGGATCGTCATCAACGCAGAATGTTCTTGTAGGCTGTACGATGCGAACGAATATTCAAAAGTTCGAATGAATGCCAAGAACATCCGTGGGTGGGCTAGGATTATTGGACGCACTAAGCCCATGCCTTCAAAGGGCCAGACGCAGGGACCAAGCTGTAGGCATAGAAGAGTCCAAGCTCATTAGCATCGTGGTGTCTCGATGGCTCTCCGCCCCCACCGTTGATGTATGGAAAGGTGTCTCGTTGGCATAATAAGTTGGTGAAAACGCTCCATGAGGTCCTCTGGCATCGGGTTCAACGGTGGTGCAGTTCCCAGGTAAGGATACCCCTGAGCATGGACAGCGATCTTGTCGTCACCTCTCCCGCAGGGCACGAGATACCTATTATCAGATGATAGAGCTCATAGATTTTTTTTTGATTAGTGGGTGGGACTAACCTGGTACGCGAAACGCTGTGCACAAATGCGACTGAGCTAACTTCAGAACACGCCATGAACCTAAGAGCTATGTAGTCAAGGTCTTGACCTTCACTGAGGCAGGCATTGGGTTGTCGGCTACCGATCACCTGGGGCACCATTATTCCAGACTCGGACACGGCAAGGCCCTTTCATCAGCAGTACTCGACGTTGAAGATACGGATGGGTCAGTGCCAGGGAAATTTTGAGGCATGATAGTTTTTGGCTCAGTGGTGGCATTGGCTCGGGGTGAACAATCCATTGAATATTGCGGACCACTGGAGTGCCGTTCACCATGTTGGAGATTACGAACACCCAGTCAGCCTACTTTTGTGGATTCAGATTCATTCACTATTAGATTACTTTCAGGACACCATACAAATTCCTAGGGGAACTCGGCGGAAAAGCACTCACGAACGAGGCTCTTGTATTGCATGATAAGCAATTTGTAATGTTAGATTTGTCCTGCATGAGGGAGGAACGTACGAAAAGGCATTATGACGTAGAGTTCAATACCTAGTGACTGAAGCGATGTCAGTCCATGGGTGACACGAAGGATGTAAAAGGATTTTGAGGAGAATTTCAAGAATGTCTCGTTCGGCGTGCAATAAACAGCTGAAGCGCCGAGGTGACATTTCATTCCAGTGATTAGGACAGGCGGCCAAGTTGACGCCAACAGTTGAACGTAGTCGAGGACGAAAAGCAGTTCAAACTCCGTCGGACCAACGGATCGCCTGCACGGGTTCTCCTCGTTCCTGTATTCTTCTCAGTGTCTTTGTTGCGTTTCGCTATGGCGGATTGGAAGAGCCTTGGCCGCAAGTACAGCGCGCACGACGTTGCCACAGTATTCTGGTCACTCCCAGAGGTCGCCCCGACATCTAACTCGGACGACTCCTAACTATTCAACTCCCCACCATGTACTTCGTCCGTATCACCACACTCGCAACATATAACCCCGCGAAAAGCAATGGCAGTATTGGACGACCAGAACGATTAATGCTTTTTGCTGTCCGCAAGCATTCGCTCGAACATAACACAGTCACCATCCCTCACTATACCCCCCATGTTCTCACTCCCGCTCAGACAACACCTCCACCTCCAGCCGTCCTCCTTTTGAGCGGGAGAGGGACGTCCCCAACGCCATTTCCACACTTCTTATCATCTCTCCGACGCTCCCATCCACGTTTCATCCACTCTCTGCCGACTTTATGACAATGAACTCACCCGTCTGTCCACTCTCCACCAAATGACTCCGCTCTCAAATTATCCACGCGGAAGGGTCAACCATGACTCCACCGCCTCCCATGGGTCTCCTCCACATGGGTCTAGGGTCCCTCAGCTGGGGGGGGCTGCCAAAGGCACAGCTTTCGATGCCGGTGCTCATGCTGGCGAATTCACCGCCGCATTTCGTGTTATCGGGTCAGGTGCATAAGGCTAGGGTCGACATTGTTCGTTCCACAGTAGTCTGGGTTGCGGATAGTGATACTTGGGTGGAGCAGGGGTGGGTTGGATGAAGTAGAGGGCGAGTAGGCCCCGCAGCCCCCGCCTATTCCCCGGCTCTTGTTCGAGTGCGCGTTGGTTTTCAGTGTCATTTGGACTGTAACTTGCTCATCCCATCTTGACTTGTGTTGTATGCAAGGCCCCCTTTTGGTATTACGGTGATCTATACGCCGCATCGCATCGATAACCGCCCTCCCCGTTCGGTCTATCGTCATCTTCCCTGGAGTTTCCGGATACGACTCAGATTTCCATTATAAGACCTCTGCATAGACGCTGCGTGCTCGGAGCCGAACGGTATCCATACAAATAATCCAACTATTTCGAAGGAAAAAGAATCTTGACATCATCACAACGCAGTGTCTCTTCCATTCCTCACAGGGCGTGTTTGATCTCACGCATTGGTTTAATCAATTCTACAGGAACTACACAGACTGTCAGTGATCCTGGGAACTTGTAAGCGACTGGTGATCATATCCCGGAAGCATCTATTAATGTTGCTTTTCACTGCCTCATCGGCCTGTTGGCGTGCAGTGACCGTCATCTTGGTTGCTTTCCGAGATTACATGTTCGCGTTCCATGTCGTTGAACTGAGTGGCAACTGTGTATTCACGCTCAGGCTAGTTCGCGACTGCTGAACCACACCATTGGGTTCCCCTTTTCTTCTTCTTGTGGTGCGTCATTTTCATGTTCATCCATTGATTTCGGCAAAACGTCCTATTCTCGCCCGTGACGTCGACCAGCAAGACAGTCCAAGATGGCCGGGGGGGCACTTTGCCTGTGTAGCCTGGTATTATCCTGTAACCGCATCAAGGTACCCCATTGAAAGAAGCCAGGCGAGCAAGAGTGGTAGAAACTGGGCTTCCGAAGGCTGCGCAGGTCGGACCTTGGCACCGCACCAGTGAGACGCATTCAGGCGTGTTCCACTTCCGACCCGATCCTGTATTCACGCGTCACTGAAGACTTCCTCTCAGTCATAACCCCGACCCTGCACTCAGGCTTAACTTAGAGGTGCGCAAGCGTCCACAGGTTGGCCTACTCAACGCTGCAGCACGCTTGATGGTCACGGTTCCGATTAACCTGAGTAGGAGCAACCATGGTTTTTGGCATCATTTCCGCAGTTCCTTCGTTAACCTGAGATGGCCGTATATGAGCGTGAGTTTTTGTGGTATTGGTGGGGAGGCACTACTGATTCTCGTCATCTATCAAATTCTTGGTTACCGGTCCATTTCCCCAAATATACTGGTAGGCTGAGATGAATCACCCGAGGGTATCACCTCAGAGGCATTTCACGATAAAATGACTCCTCAGTCTTCACGTTGATTGGATGCATAGACGATGGGTTGGAATTGCATTTTGACAGGCGGAAAAGTAACCAAGATATATTATAATCCCACTTGTAAGTACCTCAGGCTGAGTGCGGTCATGAAACGAGGGCTGATCAGGGTCGATACTCAAATGAGCGACAACGAGGCGTTTGTGATCTGTTGCAACGCCTTGAAACAGACAAATGGTAGGAAGCGGCGTTGACCTCAGTGGTGCACCTATGTTGGTGCCACAGCTTCAAGCCTTCTTCCTCGTCCCGGGAGATGGTATAATCATGATCCTACATCAAAGCCACGGTTCAATCTTTTGACTGCAGTCATACTGCGCTGTATACACAACAACTTGGTTCTCTGCGCGCCAACAAAGAAGCGCTCGCGTTGCCTTCAGTCACTACGCCTCCATTCGGTTACCGGTATCGTGTAATTGCCGAACGTTGTGGAATCGTAGATCAATCTTTGTTCCAAACGAGTCTTGATGCAAATAGTCAATACACCGGGTGGAGGATATAACTGCCATGTGCCCCCCCGGGCCGATCCACTGGAAACCTCCCCTCGACCTTCGATCTTTGCTTATTGTTAAAAAGTCAAAAGTTCTTGTTTCTCTTGCGCATACTATGTCCTCCGATTTGCAGTCTGTTTTGGAGCTTCAAGTTATCCAGATGAAAAACTATGTGTCCCGTATGGTCGCTCATAACCTCGGTCGATGATTAATCTTAATCTTATAGACCAACACAGTTATCATTATCACTGCTGTAGTATATGATTATAGTGAGTGATGCTTTCGTGCACGCTATCCTTCCCGAATTGAAACAACCATTGCAATTCTACCACTACAGTCCTCACCTTTTCGAGAGAGGCATGTTATTCCGCTCTCCACATCTTATTTGTTGGCTTACAATATTTCAAGATGGACTATGTTTGGGTAACGAAGCAATAATTGTCGAGCAAGCACAAAGTCCCTGACATTCCCACAGCGCAGAGCCTGGACCTGGGTCTCTACAATCTTTGTTCTAGTGTGTATTTGACACTTCATCACACATATTCGAACTGACAGTCCTGTAGGTCCGCTATGTCGGCCTTTGTTGGGCTATGTAGGTCTATGGTTGCCGTGATGCATATCAAATTACACACTAACAATGGATCTGTGCTCAACTTGAAGTACTAATGCTCTCTGTATGTTCAAAGTCAAATTGGACATTAATCGTGCTGATCGGATATGTTTGCAGTTGGTACTACCTTTGTCCCTGGCCCTTCCATAGTCAGTTTTTCTTGTCTTGCACCTTGGCTGTCGTTAATTAGTATCGTCCTCTGGTAGACGTATGCATCCACAGTCCGATTGCAAACTCTACTGATAACAGATCCATAGGTGTAAGCCCATCTATTTACTTCCCTCCACAATTTCGGCATGAGACGTGGATATCCCGAAGGCACGATAATCTTTCTGGTACATGCCTGGGTGTTCCCAGTGTTTCTTAATGCTGCTGATCGTGAGTTACCGTACCCCCTCATTCCGTTCCACGACAGTGATTCCAATTACAGTTGTGATGATCCTGCGAGTGTATGCAATGTGGAATCGATCCAAAAGGATCCTGTGTGTTCTCCTGTTCGTTTTCGTGCCACAGGTTATTGTTTCCATTATCGCGGTAAGCATCTACAACAATCCCAATACCCACCTGTCAGGTATGTCTCGGGCTAAACTGCATGCGTCACTGTAACCTCACGCAGGTGGCCCTTCATCCCCTGCCACTCATTTTTCCAGTCGCAATTGTACAAGTTCTCGATATCTCTTTTTGCAGTGCCTCAGTCATCAACACCATATACATGCTTGGCTTGTTTGTTATAATCCCGCGACTTATTCTCAGTGCTACACTGTTCGTTCTCGCTGTCATCCAAACCTTGAAGCAATCAGTTGAGATGTACAGAGCGACCAAGCAGTGGCAGCCTAACCGGTACATGCAACTACTCGTGAGAGAGGGACTGCTTTATTTCCTCGTGTACGTCCCACTTTCTCGTTACCACTCATCACCATCACGTCTTCCTACCATCTGACTCTCGAGTACGCGCACAAAACTACCCACTCGGATGTTTTTTGCTAGGAACTTGCTTTTCAACATCCTTTCTATGATCGGAAACGGGTCTATGACAGTCAGTACTGCGATGTTCTTTCTGGATGTGGTTTCTTCTATAACCATATGTGTCGTGATGCCTCGGTTCATCATCAGCATACGGGAGCTGTATGACCGTGACCTCCGTGCCCGCTGGCAGGGAATCGACACCGGATTCGGTGTGTTGTCACAACCCATTGTCAATGACATCGCGGCGATTGCATTCGCGGATGTCACATCTGGGGAGGGTCATATCATGGAGGGGGACACGGAGGAATCGGAGGCAGTCCCACTGGAAATGTTGGGAGATCATACGCGCTAGGTTTGAACGAGGACTTTGGATTTGGAACCGGAGATGAGTACGAGCGCCGGGTCATCGTGGTACTTTGAATGGTGATTCAGATATTTATTTATTCATTTTCTATATGCATACGCCTCGCATTCAGAGTTCCATGTATCTCCCGATGAAGCGTAATGTAGCATAATCGTTTCAAAGGAGCTTCTCCGCCCGTGTAGGTTGGTTCAGGTCTGCACACACTTTCAGGCTGTACATGAAGCTGTGGTAGAAACCAGCACGTTGTTGACATTCATCAAGAGCTACTACTACAGTATATACGATACAAACAGTGACTACCGACACCGAGGATACGGCTTGGAGGCATGAACTCGGGAATCCGATGGTTTCCCTGTTCCCATCACGCGCAGCATCAAATCCATGGGTCCATGTACTCGAACCGTGTCTTGTTCATTTGTCGTGCAGTTGGAAGGGTCTCCTTTCTATGCAGCGTCACAATGAAGCCAGCAAAGTTGCACTGTTTCGGCAACATCCCAACTGAGAGAGGGGCAATACCGAAGCTGGTTTACAGCTTCACACAGATAAGTGACCCAGTGATGACCACAACCAACGTCAACCTCGCAGTAACTAGAAATGGCTTAGCATGATCCAGGAAAGCGACGTCAACATGCACGGACTCTTAGCGAGTCGTCTACAGAAACACAGACGAGACAGATAATCAACGCACATACTGAAGAAAGAATCGTGCATCATCAACGCACCATAGATCGATCATACCGGAATGACAAGAGGGTTGAGGGATTGGCGGTGCGTTTCTGTGCAGTGCGGCGAGTATAGCCGAGGGCTCTCTCATCGGCTCGCGGATAACACAGTAATCGCTGGATTCACTTTGGATCGCTATCAACGCACATCATATTGAATGTTCCTGTGGACTGTACAATGCAAATGAATGCCAAGAGGATCCGTGAGTGGGCTAGGATTATTGGACGTACTAAACTCATGCCTTTGATGGACCAGACACGGGGACCAAGTTATAGACATAAAGAGTCCAAGCTCGCTAGCGCAGTGATGTATAAGGCCGTGATGATTCTTCACCATCGTGATGTCTCGATGGCTCTTGGCTCGCCGTCGACATATGCGAACGAGTCTCGTTTGTGTCACCTGGTAAAAATGCTCCGATGAGCTCCTCTAGCATTATCTTGCGGAGCATCTAGTTCGGGTTCAACTATGATATACTTGAGTATGCACAGCGATCTTGTCGTCGACTTTGCATTCTGATGATTAGGCGGCGAGGACGATGGTGTTTGTGAGCGAACGAAAAGTAGTTCAAACTCCGTCAAACTCATCTTCCGTAGGGACCATTCGAGAGGATTCTTGCAGTCTCCTTGCTATGGCGGATTGGAACGATCTTGGCTGCGAGCGACGTTGCTACATTCAATATTGGATATCCCGACCGCGTGCGTCGTACTACCGCACTACTCGGATAAACTGAAGATTCGTTCTGCGTTCATCTACGCTGGCCTTCTCTTGCTTCTCATTGGGTACGCTATCAACATACCTAATGCTCCAAATGGTGTCAAGTACTTCGGGGCCTTCTTGATCGTATTGGGAGTTATGCTTCGTTCCCTGGTGTTGTTGCATGGTATGTATCCATCTCCATGTTTCAACCA
>JBBPSC010000772.1:0-14183 GCA_038093395.1 Baorangia bicolor
TGACGAGGCGTTGGTCTAATCCGATGGAGAATTGGTCAGTGAGGGTGACCTCATCAGTGATTCCAGCTTTACAGGCGAGGTTCTGGAAGTCGGTGATGTACTGTTGGAAACCATCGTCAGTGGTTCCATCAGGGAGGCGAGTGGACTTCTGGGTGAGCTTGGTGAGGTTTAGGCGAGCGGTGGACTTGGTGTCGAATGGGTAGAAGGTGGTTTCAAAGTTGGAAGCGAAGTAGTCGAAGGTTTTCTCATTGTTAGGAGTGGCCGAGTTGGCCATCTTGTCGTACCACATCTCAGCAAAGGAGGCGCCTCTTCCTGCGCTCATCTTGTTGAGGGTGGTCATGATCTTATCTCCGTCAGTGGTGTACAGGGAGGCATTGAGGGCGAAGTAAACCTTCATGGCTTTGATCCATCGGGGGGCATTGTCAGATTGGCCCGAAAGGTCGGCTGGGAGGGCTGCCTTGAGTTCTGGGACTCTGGTGGACATGGTTGGTGAAGTGGGACGAGGTGGGGACGCTGGTGTGGGTGTTCTGGGTGGGGGTGCTAGTGGTGTAGACGACCTGGCTGGTCCAAGGATTCGACGTTGTCTGAAGCTGGGTGGGGCAGGGATTTCCGATGTGGCAAGGTTTTCTACGTCCAGGATTTCGACGTCGTTGTCTTCGTCAGGGCTGCGGAATAGTCCGAAGCGACTCGTGGTGACTGTGGTAAAAGGTCCTTCACCTGAGGAGGTGGGACCACGGAGATTCTTGATCTTTTGTTACGCGAAGCATACCAGAAGGGCCTCGTTCAACAGGGATACTCCACAGGCGATGCTCACGAAGAGACCGACGTCTGGGGAGCTGCGAGGATAACGAGGTATAAGGACTGGGGAGTCTCAAAGAGACTGACAGGGATGCCCAGGGGCACTGGGTCTTAACACAAGGATGCCTAGGGTTACTAGGTCTTGGACGAGGGGAGAAGCATCGACACGAAGTCACGCTTAGAGGCGAGGACAAGGACTTAGGAGTGGAAGCTCGACTTCCAGGGGATTCAAGAAGGTATGCTTGTTAAGCATAGATCAAGAATAGAGACGTACATGAGGAGCAGTGTAGGTTTATATATAAACTAAGAGGGTGCACGGACCAAGCTCCTCGTAAGGAAATGAAAGAGAAAGAATCGGATGGAAGGTTTAGGGGACACAGGCCATCGTGAGAGAAATGGCAAGGAGATAGGAGAGTCCAAAGAATAACGTTCAAGGTAAGAGAGGCACAAGAGTGGAGTCGGAAGGGTCAGCGAGGATGATGAGAAGAGCGGAAGAGATGGAAGCTGACCGACCGCGCCAGGTACAAGTAAGGGAACAATGTGTGCAAAGTAGAAGGTGAGAAGAGTAAAGAAAGAAAACTGTAACATTTAGTAGTGGTGAGGTCTCGGAACTGCTTCCTGAACTCTGGTGCTACAGCAAAGAGGTCCCTTACAGGAACTGGTATGCTCGTGTCGAGTACCCGATCGAGGACACGCTTCGGAGCGGTATCATCCTCGAGTGGGAACGAGTATCGGTACTGACTAGAAGAAGGGTAGGAGGGAAGAGGTATGTTAGCGGTAGACGGTTTAGATGAAACGTTACTCGGGTGAAACACCATGGGTGGTGCCGGCCCAGTCGATGATGATGATGGTCCTGACGCGAGCCGAGCGATCGGTGCTGAGTCCTTGACCGTAGGAGGTTGTCATGAGGTGGACGGTTGGTCAGTCTTCGATGCCTGCTGAATCTCTGGAGATTCGATCTCCTTGGACACAGTGGCTGAGCACGGGTTAGGATGGTTGGCTTTGCGGGTTGGTATTTCTACGCCGTCAAAATGGATTTTCTTGCCTTTCGGGTCTTTGGCTGCTCGCTCTGCTTGGAAGCTAGCCCACGCCTGAGCAATGTAGGGCTGGAATTCGGGATGGGTCAGCAAGGGGTTTTCCTCACTTCCTATGTCCTCTACGGACGTCATGAACGCCGAAGGTTCGATGTCTAGGATTGCGTCAGTGTCCGGGTAAGTCAAGGAAAGGATCTCTGTGGTCAAGTGCGGCAGTGTTTCTCTACTAGACAAAGCTATAGGAGCGGTGGTCTGCTCGGCTGAGATTCAGTCAAGGCAGTCTTGGAGGCAAGCACACCTAGGGATGCGCGGAATACACCTCCCATCTGGAAGGTACAAACGGCTGTCTGAGCCTCTGCCTGCCTTGCTGGACTGGATGTATTCCTCAACGTGAGGGCAGTTACCCATATAGTGACCAAATGTGTCACAGAATGCGCAAGTCCGAGTCCGGACTGTGGTTTGGGCTGGCTGTATGGTCTGTTGGTTGACTATTAGGCTCTCTTGTTTGATGACCGGTGCTGCAGGCTGCAGAGTGGATTGACATGGTGATGGCATAGCTGGGGCTGGGCTGACCCACGCTGGGATGTAAGGGCGCTGTGGGGTGAGAGTAGAGGGGATACCGGGCCGTAGCATGGAACCGGTTAGTAGAAACTTGGCTGCTTCCACCGTGTTGTCCATTGGGTAGGGGTCTTCGGGGTGATGATTGGGCTTGACAATAGATAGTCGGTGACGGATTCGGTTAGAGAGGTCATCTGGGAACCCATACAGGAAGAGAGCGTCATGGTCCATGTCGGACAACTTTTTATTTTTGATGAGGGCCGTGGCTACCTTCTGGAACTTCCATTGGTATTCCCCTAGCTCGTCCTGGCTGCGCATGGACTTCATACAAGATTCATCTACAAGATACTGAATGTCAGCACAGCAATAGTGGTCACTCCCTTCACAGCCGGGGTATAACTTTTTGACAGCAAGTACGAAGGTGTTCCAATTGGCAGGGTTAGCAACGGCTTCGTCTAGAAGCTCCCAACCTTCAGCTTCCTCTAAGTCCGCGTATCGAATGGCGGCTTTGATTTGTGCCTCTGTGCTCATTCTGGCAGAGGTCCCAATGATCTCTACGTCCTCAAGAAACCGCAGGAGTAGTATTGGCGCCTTTCTGTCAAACTTGGGGGCGTTCTGGGTTCCCTGGAGTGGTGCCTGATAGTTGGATACGGCCATAGGAGCTGCAGGGGTTGGTACCAGGTTGGGTCTGGTTGGTTTGGGCAATGGTGGCGAGAGCGGTCTGGGCGAAGCGCAACGGGCTGGAGTTGGTACAGGGGAGCCAGACGAGTGCTGGAAGAGGTAGGATAGGGGTGGAGACAACGACAAGGTGGAAGATGAGGAGGAATTTGACGATGAGGAGGAGCCTGATGGTAACGGTGTTAGAGGTGATGATAACAGTGAGCACGGGAAAGATGGTCCTCCCGATTGCTGAGGAGTAGACTGTATAAACCCTCCTGGAATGAAGGGCCAGGAGGAGCGATCCTGTATGCTGTATGGGTCTGAATCGTCTGATTGGTCCGAGTCCAAAGCTTTCAACGGAGGCGTTGAAGCGAGGAATGTAAGGGAGGATGGAGATGAACTCAGGGGCGACTCCTCAAGTGGGTCAGGTGATGGCTGTGCAACAGATAGGGTCAGCGGATCACCTTCTAATGGAAAGGTGAAATTCGGCACCGAGCTCTCGGGGAGCTCTGCAGATCAGTTATGGAGCGCGTTGCCAGGAGAAACAGGTACGAAAAAGTGCAAGTCTTGGTCAATTTGTAAGTCCCAAAGCTGTGTTAGTAAATTTTCAAGTTCTAAGCGTTGGGGGTTCAGCCTGAGTATTCTTCTGGACGACCCTTGAGAATCCCTCGCGGTGGGCTCCAGTTGAAGAGAAGATAGCTCATATGACCTGCTGGAATGGAGGTTCCAGTTAGAGCTTGTAGTGAAAAGTGAAGGGTACGAATAGTCCGTCCCTAAAGGGATTCCAGAGCAGGTGCGGTCTAGAAGTTAGTCTGGCATTACTTGATCCAACGAGATAGGTAGTCTGAAGGAAGTCCAGACTGAAGATATGGTAGCGTGGGCGGGGGTCCAAACGTAAGGGACTGGGAGTCCGTGCATGAGGAGACGGCGAGAAACGGAATACAGCGTGCAGTAAGACGTTAGAGACGGCAAGAACAACGGTGTTCTTCTTCTGAGACCCACGTTGGGTGGTTGACGATGAACGGTTTAGACAGACAATATATGATGATGATGAGAATCCAACGGGCGGAAACTGATATTCCTTCCCAGGCTACAAGACCTAAGTATCTACACCTTACTCTGGCCTTCTAGGGAAGAGGAGTAACTAAGGGACAAAGAAGGAAACTGGTCTAGAATGTGTATGTAAGTGAAATGGAAGTCCATACTGGTTTGTATGGTAAGTGCAGGGCCGTGGTGACAAGTCAGGTCATGAGACCTGTAACTACCGGACGGTCTAACTCGTATTGGAAACGTCTATAATGGGCCTAATTGAAGTGTAAGGCGGTAGTAAGAGATGAAAGCGGTTAGGTGGGATAAATGGACTCCGGACTTGTCTGGGCCTACCTCAGACTTCAGTCCCACTTACCGGGCTTGTTTGGACTGTTTGGACTTTCTTGGACATGGGTCAGTGAAAGGATACGAACAAGTGGGGCTACGGGAGGAAAGGAGGGGGTCGGGGATATGGAGATATGGGGGTTTACAACCATAGAGAGATGTAGCTCTCTACAGCGTGTTGGCCTCATGTTATGCTTCTATGCTTCCATTCCATTCCCATACATGCAGACAATGCATTGCAATCGTAGATTAGACGTACACAGGTGTACACATACCATGTAGTATATAAAGTCTCAATGCAACGCCAGAGAACTCCAGTCTAGTTCTTCTGGTCTTTTCCTCTCAAAGGTCCCAGTTGGAGTACTCCCTCATCTTCACCTTTTCGTCTTACAGTCTTAGCCTTTCTTCGTGCAACCTTTGAGCTACTAGCTTTGAGAGTTGTTTCAGATACTCCATAGTGGGGGTATCAAAGGTGCATTTGGAGATCTTCAGGGAGAGTTTGAGCTCCCGAAGGCATTGGAGAACACGATGAGTGCATTCATGGTGAAGGGAGAGGAAACCTGTGGTGGCAATGGCAATGTTGTCCATGTAGATCTTGAGCCAGCGCTCAGTGATCATGTCTGCAAAGTTGTGATTCATAAAGGCCTAGAAGGTGTTGGGGGCATTGCAAAAGCCAAAGAACATGACTGTGGGTTCAAAAAGGCCTAGGGAGGTGATGAAGGCGGCTTTTCACTGATCTTCTTCCTTGATGTGAATGTTGTTGTATCCCCATCAGATATCAAACTTAGTGAAGTATGTGGTGTCCTTCATGTCATCAATGAGCTCAGGTATGAGAGGCAAGGGGTAGGCATTTCAGACAGTGTGGGAGTTGAGGTATCAATAATCTTGGCAGGGTCAAAGCGATCCATCGCTTTTAGAAACAAAGAAGAAGGAAGAAGCCTGGGGGAACTTTGAAGGAACAATGCGACTGATTTTCAGATGTTCTTCAATGAAAGCTTTGCAGGCTTCCTTTTCAGCTGGGTTAAGGGGATA
Source organism: Baorangia bicolor (assembly GCA_038093395.1). NCBI lineage: Eukaryota > Fungi > Basidiomycota > Agaricomycetes > Boletales > Boletaceae > Baorangia > Baorangia bicolor. The sequence continues at coordinate 5,457 of JBBPSC010000772.1, forward strand.
CACCTTGGCCACCTTGGGGGCGAAAGTGTCTCTGAGTTCGATGATGTGGTCAAAGGATCAGTGTGGAGGAAGTTGGGAGTGCATGGCCTCTGAGAACATATTGGTGTAGTCCTTGCAGAAGTCTGGAATGGATACTTCCTTAGGTTTTTTGGCAATGTTGAGTTGGGTAGATATGGTGACCTTGTTGATGTGTTCCTCATTGGTTCTGTTCGAGGGAGAATACTCACAAAAAGACCTCTCAACCCCTTGGGGATACCTTTGAGCAAACAGAGTGGTGATTTCATGATCTGGATTGGGGTCAAACCAGTTGGGGTAGAGGGGTTCTTCACGAGTGACAGGGTCGATGTCGAGGGTGAAATGTTTCCAGTTGATCTGATGTAGAGAGCTACATCTCTCTATGGTTGTAAACCCCCATATCTCCATATTCCCAACCCCCTCCTTTCCTCCTGTGGCCCCACTCATTCATATCCTTTCACCAACCCGTGTCCAAGAAAGTCCAAACAGTCCAAACAAGCCTGGTAAGTGGGACCAAAGTCTGAGGTAGGCCCGGACAAGTTTGGAGTCCGTTTATTCCATCTAACCGCTTTCATCTCTTACTACCGCCTTACACTTCGATTAGGCCCATTATAGACGTTTCCAATACAAGTCAGATTGTCTGGAAGTTACAGGTCTCATGACCTGACTTGTCATCACAGCCCTGCACTTACCATACAAACCAGTATGGACTTCCATTTCACTTACATACACATTCTAGACTGGTTTCCTTCTTTGTCCCTTAATTACTCCTCTTCCCTAGAAGGCCAGAGTAAGGTGTAGATACTTAGGTCTTGTAGCCTGGGAAGGAATACCAGTTTCCGCCCATTGGATTCTCATCATCATTGTATATCACCTGTCTAAACTGTTCATCATCGACTGCCCAACGTGGGTCTCAGAAGAAGAACACTGTCATTCTTGCCATCTCTAACATGTTACTGCACGCCATATTCTGTTTCTTGCCGTCTCCTTACGCATGGACTCTCGGTTCCCTATGTTTGGACTACCAGCCCCCGTCCACACTACCATATCTTCAGTCCAGACTTCCTTCAGACTACCTATCTCATTGGGTCAAGTAATGCTGGACTAACTTCTAGGACCGCGCCTGCTTTGGAATCTCTTTAGGGACAGACTATTTGTACCCTTCACTTTCACTACAAGCTCTGACTGGAACCTCCGTTCCAGCAGGTCATACGAGCAATCTTCTCTTCACCAAGGGTTCTATTTCTGGAGCCAGGGCATTCCAAGTATAACCTGGGAACAACTAAGGTGGGTGACCATGAGTCTTTCAGTGTCAGAGAATGAGTTGGAGTAGATAGGGATGAAGGTGTTGTTCTTGATGGTTCCCTTTTGATTGGGGGTTCCATCGACATTGTAGGCAATGATGGGGCTGGGGAGTGGCAAGGTTTGGAAGTTTCCTGGGGCTAGGAGTTGAGGGTCAATGAAGTTTCTGGTTGCACTGGAATCAATGAGGGTGGTGGTTTCAATGGTTTGGTTCTTTTCTTGTAGCAGGATGGGAAGACACAAGGTTCTGTTATTCTTTGGTGCTACAAGTACATGGTTCATTGTAAGGGAAGGAGATGTCGAGGCAGCTTCCCTTCTTAAAAATCCTGTGCCTTCTGGATGCATGTCAGGGATACTGAAGTGATTTCTTCGGATGGTTCTTCATAGCAGGTCTTGAGAACCTCAAGGATTTCTCCTTTGTCTTTGCCAGAGGTTTTGAGCAAGTTGACATACTCATCGAGGTGGGAGTGGGGTGGGGCAGGGGTCTCTTCCTTGGGAGGGGAAGTTTCTGTGGTGCGAATGTTCTGGGGGCATTGAGGGGTCTTTGAAAAGGAGGAGAACTGGGTGCAGTTTGGGGTGCTGTGGCCAGGTTTACGACAATGGAAGCAAAGCTTGTCTCTGATGCATCGAGCCCAATCAGCAGGAGTAAGTTTGGTGATGGTGACAGCGTCAACATCCATGGTATTGGGGTCCTTTGTGGGGCGGGGAAAGGACGAGGATTGAAGGTGACCCTTCCTAAGGGCGAGGATGTGCATCTTCTGCGTGTGGAAGGTCTTGGCTTGCTCAATCCACTTGGAGAGTGTAGTAGGGGGGGTGGACATGGAGAGGATCATGCCGACAAGGCGTTGGTCTAGTCTGATGGAGAACTGGTCTGTGAGGGTGACTTCATTGGTGATTCCCACTTTACAAGCGAGGTTCTGAAAGTCAGTGATGTATTGTTGGAAACCATCATCTGTGGTTCCGTCAGGGAGGTGGGTGGATTTCTAGGTGAGCTTGGTGAGGTTTAAGTGAGCAGTGGACTTGGTGTCGAATGGGTAAAAGGTGGTCTCGAAGTTGGAGGCGAAGTAATCAAAGGTCTTCTTGTTGTTGAGAGTGGCCGAGTTGGCCATCTTGTCGTACCACATCTTGGCAAAGGAGGCGCCTCTTCCTGTGCTCATTGAAACAACCCAAAAAGCTTGTGGCTCAAAGGTTGCACTAGAAACACTTAGACTTGGAGGGAAGAGGGAATAGGAGACTACTTTGATCTTTGAGGGGAAAAGACCAAGAGAACTAGACTGGAGTTCTCTGGCTGTCTATTGAGTTCTTATATACTACATGGTTGTGTACACCTGTGTACGTTTAATCTATGATATAGTAGGGCATGTGCATAAGGCATGGTTTGAAAACATAGCCATGGAATGGAAGAGAAGCGCGACATGTGGACCACATGAGGATGTGGCAGAATGGAAGTAAAGAAGCATAGGCATGCGTACAACGCATGTAGAATGGAAGAGAATAATAACCTGCACGGTGATGAGTGAAGAGGTGAAACCATGCTAGGTGTAAGTGGATCTTAGATCCGTGAGAAGTAAGCGTTCATTGTGCGAAAAGTTCTAAGTCCAAAAGATTAGATAAAGCATTCACGATAGTTAGATGATTTGATCTGATAAGATCACGTGATGTGATAAGATAAAATGAAAAAATAAAATAAGGGAGAAAAATGTTAGACCCATAACACTCATCTTGTTGAGGGTGGTCATGATTTTGTCACCGTCCGTGGTGTACAGGGAGGTATTGAGGGCAAAGTAAGCCCTCATGGCCTTGATCCATCAGGGGGCATCATCAGACTGGCCTGAAAAGTTGGCTGGGAGGGCTGCCTTAAGCTCTGGGGTTCTGGTGGACATGATTGGCGATGTGGGACGAGGTGGAGACACTGGGGGTGTAAATGCTCTGGGTGGGGGTGCTAGTGGTGTCGACAACCTGGGTGCTCCAAGGGCTTGATGTTGTCTGAAGCTGGGTGGGGCAGGGATTTCTGATGTGGCAAGGTTTTCTACGTCAGGGATTTCTATGTCGTTGTTTTCGTCAAGGCTGCAGAATAGTCCGAAGCGACTCGTGGTGACTGTGGTAAAGGTCCTTCACCTGAGAAGGTGGGACCACGGAGATTCTTGATCTTTTGTTACACGAAGCATACCAAAGAGGGCTCGTTCAACAAGGATACTCAACAGGCGATGCTCACAAAGAGACTGACGTCTGAGGAGCTTCAGGGATAACGAGGTACAAGGAACAAGGGAGTCTCTAGTGAAACTGACAAGGATGCCCAGGGGCTCTGGGGCTTTGACAAGAGCACCTAGGGCTGCTAGGTCTTGGACAAGGAGAGAAGCATCGACAGTTGGTCACACTGAGGGACAAGGACAAGGACTAAGAGAGGAAGCTAGACTTCCAGGTGATTCAAGAAGGTATGCTTGTATTGCATAGATCAAGAATAGAGAGTACAAGCAATACAGCATGGGTTTTTAAATAAGTAAGAAAGGAATGCGCACAGACCATGCTTACAAAGAAAATGGAAATGGATGGAAGGTAGGAGAACTTGACATTGTGAGAGAGGCAACTGTGGAGGAAGATAAGTCCATGTAGGGGAATTATGGTAATAAATAGGTGATGACAATATCGGAGGGGTCGGTGAGGATTAAGGAAGCTGAAGTGATAGAAGCCAACCTACCGTGCCACATGCAAGTGACAAGTTGAGATGTAACAAGATAAGTAGAACAGTAAAGAGGAAAAATCGTAACACAGTACCTATCAAACAACTGAATTCCCTCAAGAAAGTGCTGCCTGTGGTTGTTGCCAAGCAAGGCACAATCACAGCTCCAATAAACTTGAAGGCAAAGATTAAGCATCTGAACCTTAAAACTTACAAGTACCATGCTCTCGCTGACTATCCAGATACAATCAGACAGTATAGGACAACTGATAGCTATACAACTCAGCTCATAAGTGTATTTTCTCTCTACTCAATTTTTTCTCATGATATTACAGGGTGAGCTTGAACACCACAAAGTCAAATGGTGGTATCCACGGTCAGGCAAGAAGAGAGTTTCAATGGTTTCTAGTATTGCTAGACAAGAAGCCATTGAGCAGTTCATACAGAAGTTGAATGACGCATGTCAAGAGCTTGCCCACTGTAAAACACCAAAGCGGCATGTGCACATCCTCCCCTCTGAGCACCATCATATTGCTGAGTCATCCTGTACATCTGACAGCCTTGTTGCTTGGCTGGCAGAACGTCAAGATGACTGTGCATTTAATGTAAGTCATTTCAATTTCATTTCTAAGCTTTGATGAACTGACTAGATGTAGGACTTTCTTCTACATCTCCAGGACCATATCTTTACACATGTCTGCAGCTTGGTGTATGATGGGGATGAACATGACTTTTCAGATGAAGACTGGCTTTGCATCAACATCAAAGACAACCATATCTATTTCCACAGCATTCTATCTGTCAACTACATGACCTACGACCTATGACGTGAACAAAACACCATCAACCTGCTTACACACACTGATATCATGGTTTTGTCACATGAAGACAAGAGAAGTCATCCATACTGGTATGCTCATATTATTCATGTCTTCCATGTACTCGTGCAGGTACGCAAGAATTTGTATTCTCCTTTCTTGCCACCAGCTCAGATGGACGTCCTCTTTGTCCGTTGGTTTGGCTGCAACCTAAATTACCCATCAGGATGGAGCCACAAACAGCTCCATCAACTCCAGTTTTTCAACTGCTATGATAGTTCTGCAGATGCATTTGGCTTTGTTGACCCCAGTAATGTTATCCGAGGAGTCCACCTTATCCCAGCATTCACATTTGGTGCAACAGATGAACTGCTTGGGCCCTTGAAAGCTCATCAGAAACTGGACAGTGCACCAGGCAAGTACCACAACTGGATCTATTATTTTGTTAACATGTATGTTTCTCTACCTATAAAAACAATGTACAACTAATTGCTAATGATCACTCAGGTTTGTCAACCATGATATGTTTATGCAGTTCCAAGGCAGTGGGGTGGGACACAAAGCCACTCATGATTGGGACACGTTTTTGGAAGGTGACCATGACAAGAGAATAAGCAAGAGTGAGGAAGAAGATGTCGAGGAGGTTCTGAGAGAGAAGGTGGGAGAGGAAGACGAGAATTCAGACCTAGAGGCCACTCAAGGAGAATGGGACCAGCAAGAGGAACAGAAGGACGACAAGGAGAAACTAGAATGGGCTGCCGTGATGTTAAGAGGGGATGCTGATGAAGATGATGCTGAGGGAGATGGGGCTGAGGAGGAGGAGAACGCCCGTGAACATGCTAACAACAACTGGGAGACGGACTCAGAGGAGGCTGAGTGGGACAATCTCTATGGCGAGTACAGATATAGTGCACTTTGATCAGCATTGCATGGGGACATACTAGAATATGTCGGAGTCACCATTGACATCATTCTGATTGCAGCTCATAGCAGACTGAGCGAGGACGAGACGATGAAAAACATACTGGTGTGATTCTCTCTGATGATGAGTATCATGTAATACTATCCTGTTTAGGTCGGCTGGCAGTGCAATGGTGATGTAGCTGGAGCTAATTCAAATATCCCCCCCAGATTTTCGAGGACATTGTGTTGAGAAGCTGGAGAAGCTGGGCGATACCGTAATGGAATCTCAGAACTATGAGTCAGCCATCAAACAGTACTTCAACGCTTTGACACTCGATCCGATGAATCAATGTGATATTCTCTGTTACAGGTCTAACATTTTTCTCCCTTATCTTATCTTTGATCTTATCTTATCGCATCACATGATCTTATCCAGATCTAATCATCTAATTATCGTGAACGCTTTATCTAATCTTTTGGACTTAGAACTTTTCGCGCAATGGACACTCACTTCTAACGGATCTAAGATCCACTTACACCTAGCACGGCTTCACCCTTTCACATCTTCACCGTGCAGGCTATGTTTCCATTCTACATGCGTTGTATGCATGACATGCTTCTCATGTTCCATTCTGCCACATCCTCATGTGGTCCTCATGTATCACTTCTATTCCATTCTATAGCTATGCTGCCACCCCATGCCTTATGCACATGTTACTCCTATATCATAGATACATCGTAAACACAGACAAACCTTGTAGTAGTATATAAACCCTCAATAGACAGCCAGAGAACTCCAGTCTAGTTCTCTTGGTCTTTTCCCTACAAAGATCAGAGTAGTCTCTCTTCACTTCCTTTCCTCCCAATCTAACTGTTCTGTGCGACCTTGGGACTTACAGTCTTTTTGGGTTGTTTCATTCTCCTCAAGCAAAGCAATGCACAAGCAGTCATAGGTTCATGGGAGGAGGCATTGATTGATGCTGACAAGGTATGAATTGTGTTTTGCATCACATCAGATGGATCTCGGAGATTCATACTATTCAGGTTATTGAGCTCAACCCATCATCCTATAAGGGGTATGAGAGGAAGTATGCTGCATTACGGGGCATGGGGCATCTCAGCAAAGCATTCAGAGTCTTCCAGATGATGCTCTTACAGCTCAAGCAATCCTCTGATCCACACATTTGTGGTAAATGATTTTGTGAATATTGTACACAACAGCAAGTTCTGACCGGTTTTGGACTGCGCTTCATCGTCAATATGTCGATGTAACTCCCATGATTCAAACTGTGATCAAGCAGACTATCTCCCACATGCCACATGTGCTCATAGACACCACTACCAGGTGTCTCTACGATAAAACACAACAAGCAGCAGCTTTCAAGGAACTCCCAATTTATGATGAGCTGCAGTGTTCAATGACTACTCGGCTCAACCATGTGTGTATTCGGAGGGAGGTGAAGACATTCTACCAATATGTGATGTTCTCCCACAGGTGGGAGTACAGCGAACCTTTGTTTCAGAGGGTTGAGAACATCTCGGTCTATGAGCTAGAGTCATCCTCCCCAAACATCAAGCTCCAGACATTCTGCATGTTTATCTGCTTGCTTGGATTCCAGTGGGTGTGGTCCAACACCTGCTGCATCAACAAGAAGGACAATGTGGTGTTACAAGAGTCACTGGTCGCTATGTTCACATGGTATCATGGCTTGTCCCTCACAATTGTCTACCTCTGCAGTATCTGGTCCCAGTCCCAACAACCTGGTGATTTGTGGAGAAGTATCTGGAACACTCATGCATGGACATACCAGGAATATGTTGCCACGGAGACTGTCCAGTTCTACACAGAGGACTGGAAGCCATACCTTGGCTTGGATATATTCAATCACAAAGAGTCGCCTCCCATAATTTCCGAGATGCAACAGACTGTAGGTGATTTTACACAGGAGCTGGCGGTCCTTCAACCAGGCTTGGAGAAGGTATGTGAGAAGCTTTATTTGGCTTTCATACACCAAATGACCCTCATGAAAGATATTGCATACTCCCTTCTTGGTATCTTCCATGTTACCATTCCTGTCATATATGGAGAGGGCAATCACACAGTCAGTCAACTCCTGGAACACATTCTGACAGGTTCAGGTGATGTCACAATTCTTGCTTGAACCAGGCAGGCAGGTAGCTACAATAACTGTCTACCTGTCGACCTTATGGTCTACAACCAATTCGTGCTGCCACATATCCCCCAACCCATCAAGATGGCTGTGATGGACAGCATTTGACAGCACTACATTCATCCTTGCCTGACCTCTCCCTGGCCATGATGCTGTATGGCCACCTCCATGAGCTTCCCTCACCATCTGTTGCTTTCAGTCAACTGCGACTTCCCAGGATTGTTTTTCCCATTACTGAACTTGTCCATACCTCAGAATCAGTATCTGATTCTAACCTCCGTGTTTATAGTGTGATGACCGCCACCCTCGGGGACGTCGCAATCAAGACTATGGAGGACCTCTCTGGGATGGAAGATCTTCTGATCCATCCCTGGATCAGTCCCCTCCTTGACCAAGATTTCTCACGCAGTGCTGCTAGGCTCAATGATACCACGTGTGCACTATGGCTCGTCAGTCGTCTCAGGCAGCCATTTGGTGTGCTGTTACTTGAACCAGTGTCACGTGTGTAGTATAGACGCACCACAGCAGACTGTTTGATCATGGTCCAGGTCTGCAAGGAGGCATCTTTAACTGAGTTAATAGATGGCATCCATATGGTTGACATACAGTAGCCATAGAATGATGAAGTTGGACCTTTAATGATGCACTATGTTGTTGAAACAACCCAAAAGTCCTTGAGACCTAGGTTGCACTAGAAAGCCTAAACTTGAGAGATGTAGCTAAGAGAGCCTACTCTGATCTTCTGGGGAAAAGACCAAGAGAACTAAACTGGAGTTCTCTGGCCGTGCATTCAAGGCTTATATACTACAACAGGTATTTGTCCATGTATACGCTGTAT
>JBBPSC010000773.1:0-14176 GCA_038093395.1 Baorangia bicolor
CGTTCGGCCGAGGTGGTGATCGAGGGACTCCGTTGTAGAAAGGCAATTGGACTGCCTACCAAAATGTCGAGTGTGCTGAGTCTGAAAACCGTGCGCCGAACTGAGCACGAACGTCCGGACCTCCATACTATGAGGGCCGCCATCAAAGTTTGTCAGAGGCTACGGTGATCAACGTCACACAAGATCGGATGGCGAATCTCAGTATCTTATCCCACTGCTCGCTCCCGTGGTGATAAGGACGGCTTCCATGTTGGGCATGACGAGAGAACATTGTGATCCCCTACCGGCAAAAAATGCAGGTCAACCGGGATGAGTGACTTGGACTGGGCATTGCTGGCTTTGTAGTGTTGACCAACGACGTGCGGCGAGGAGATAAAGCGCCTAATGCTCATATAACTGTATTGGGTTCGAGCACAGCGTGCGCCCGAGCAACGCCCGAGTATGCTTCATTTGGCAATTTCTGGCGCTGCTTTGCGCCACGCAAACAAAGGCGTTGATATCTGATTTCAAGGGTGCTGGCCTGTCGATATGAAATTAGCTGTAATCGGACATAATGCATACCTGGGAAAACCCATGCACCGCAGGTACGGTGTGCTCGGTGCAGTACTAGCAGGTTGGAGACATATCCGTATCCGTAGTACCCGGTATTACTAAGTACTAAGTTGCCATTTTCGGCCTGCAGTGCCCCCGCACAGCTTGTACATTTCTCCAATTAGAGATACTACTACCGTATACCCATTCAGTATTCCAGCCGGCTCTCTATATGGTGGCCCTGCGACTGGGGGAGCTCGTGAGCGATGTCATAGGACCGGTCCTCGAATCGTGCCAGTTGCGCTTAAAGTCACGACGCTCGATCCCAACACCGTGGACCTTGAGTTCAAGTTCTCCTCTCCGACTTGTGCGCCGTTCACCAGCATACATATAAGCCCATCGGTGGGCGCTTTCACCTTCATTCCCTCTTATCCCCTTTCTCACTGCACCGCATTCTCGGTCACTATCTTCTTTTCGACCCCTCCCACCTAGCCTGGTGCCTCGATTGCAACTCAACATTAGACGCTCGAGCTTCAGAACACCACCGAAGGATGTCGGCTGCTTCACCTGCGATTGAACAGGAGACAGCAATATGGGTGGCGGCGATCCAGGGAAATCTGGATAACACCTATGTTTGTGGTCAGTGTCGATGTCCACTGTGAACGTCGATTTGAAGTGCTGACCAACTCGCGCAGTGTCTACGATCACATTTTTGATTTACGACGTCTTGATAAACTTGGACAGGGAGGTGAGTTCCATTCCACGACTATTGACAACAGAATGTCATTGAAATGGTGACTGCACTCCAGATCGAGTATGTCTGGATGTGCGTCCGTCCACGTATTCGAGTACAGATACCTTGACGTTCCTTCGACCGTTGTGACACTAGGGCGAGATGGTCCATCTTCAAGACCTTGTACATCTTTGCAAGATATTATAGCCTGGTTTACATCAGGCAAGCCGATAGACATCTTGCTTTTGTAGCTCCTACTGATCCTTTGAATTTGTCGGGCGCTCTGTACCCAGCGTTCTCTTTGCGGGTGTGTTTTGATGCTCTCGAAGACTCGAGCGATTTATTCCCCCTACCTGACTCCTTTTCTCAGTGACCACAACGATCGGCCTCCCCTTGCAAGTATGTGGCATTTCTGCGTGTAGCTACGGACAACGCACTCAGATTTGATTTGATTTATAGTTGTATGTCCACTCCCCCTTGCACAATGTATTGCCGCTGAATTTGATGTCAGTTGCCGAGGCTGGCTGTGGTTTGAATACTTGTAAGTTCACCAAACTACACTTGCTATTGGTGCCCATGAGAGTGTAGGGGTGCAGACATATTGGTCGGAACCGTCGTGGATGCGATTGTCATTATGCGTTTGTATGCCATGTATCAGAACAGAAAGGGTAAGCCTGATGACCTACCTTGTCGAACTTGCTAAATGCATCGTGTTTGCAGTCCTTGCCTTCTTTGTCTTTCTTATCGTCTGTAAGTATATTTCGTCTCTATATGTGACAATGGCGAACTGAATTGTGCTTTCGGAAGGTCAATTTGTGGTCAGTGTTTGGCGTTAGTGAACTAGCTGATGTCGAACATGCGTGATGGCAGCTCGGGTCTTACGTCTCCACGACGCTGCGACTACAAGCAACCATGGTCCCTGTACCGACGGGGATCCCCATGCCTGGGTGTATTACAACGAATCCGGACATGTCCATCGTTCTGATATCCTAGTAAGTCCAACAAGCATATGTGATGCAATTCCGTGCCAGTGCATTGATTCGGAAACAAAATATGACCTTCCTCAGCGTGCCCACCATGTGCATTGCGAGTCAGTCCTATCGTTGTCTGCGCCTTCCATACGTCCGCTCACACCTCGGGTGCTATGATGGCAGCGGCCTTCTTCGCCATGACCGTCGCACGAATTGCTACCGGTCGATATAGTACGCCGAAGCACCTGTTGGACATCAAGTCCCTCTCGCCGCTCATCGCACTCATCGTACGGGATGGTGCCTTGTACTATTTCATGTATGTGCTACGTACATGAATGTCCTTTTCGATGGTGTCTTACACTTTGACGTGCTAGGCTCATTGGTGTGTGATTCCCTGGCGCCTTTGTGACGTGACTGACGTATAACCCGTTCGCCTGCGCCTCATGGTCGGCAGTTGTCATCCTGATCAGTATCATCTCAACTAAGACTTTGGAAGGCTTTGTAGTGAATATGGTGATGACGATGGTGTACGTGCTTCTCGTTTCTCCGGTTGCGGCGTAGCGGCACAGTAGATTTACGTTCAAGCAACATAGGTGGCGGCTTGCAGTTTATTCGTGGTGTGTACGTCCTTTCGAGTTGCTCGATTCAAACGCCAAGATCGCTCAATTCGTTTTTTTTTTTCGCCGAAAGGCATCGCGGCTGGTGCTCAATCTACGCGAGGGGGCGAGGCGTACCACCATAGGTACGACGATGCTCGCGGAATACACCATCCCGATACCGGTGTTTGCGTTGAATCCGATGGGGAGGCAAAACGTGGGCACCGTGACAGAGAGCGCCGTCGTATGACACTTGGCCCGGCAGAGCATATATCGAGTCCTGCCATACTGGTTCGGTTTGAGCGGTAGGGTGCCAGGTTCTGACGCTCTCGCGACCTGTATATATCATGGTATTTCCTTGACCTACGGCACGGGGTACGGCCTGTACAGGGTATTTTATCCTCTGCGAGGTCAACCTGAGTTCGTGTCCGGCAAAAGATATGAAACAGAATAGGTATAGATCCAATTACAAAGTGTTCGCATGGGAATCTTACGGGTAAGATGTTGGTTGTGGTCAAGAGGTGTGCAACACACGGACTGATTAAGTTTCGGCGGGGAGGAGGGTGACTGTAACTGTAATGCTTAGCACATCAGCAAATTGGTGTTTAGCTGCGGGAAGTGGCATGAGTTTGCTGGCGGGTGCCTTTTGCTTACCCTTCATGAGGGCACACACCGCACAGTGGTCTATGTATTGTTTTACATCCTTTGTGACACCAGGCCACATAAAGTATTATGTGAGAAGGTGAATTGTTCTAGCTTGACCAGAGTGTCCTCCAATAGGAGAATCATGACAGATATTTAAAAGTTCAACACATAAAGATTCAGGAATAAAAACTTTGTTGTTTTTGTTAATAAATACAGCTTGTTCCGAATTGAAGGTAAAGTTTGGAACATCTGAAATATTTGTTGTTTCTTTTTATATTTTTTTGTAAAAGAAAGAAGATATTGTGAGATTCTTAATAAAAATAGAAGGTGGTAACATGGTAATGTTTGTGTTGTGATCCTGTACAGTGTCACCATGATCTGATCATCTGGATAAAGCATCAGCATGACTGTTGGATGTGCCAGGGTTGTACAAAATGACATAATTGAACTCTTCTAGCACCACATGCTGTTACGATTTTTCCTCTGTACTGTTCTACTTATCTCGTTACATCTCAACTTGTCACTTGCACATGGCACAGTAGGTTGGCTTCCATAACTTCAGCTTCGTTAATCCTCGCCGACCCCTCCAATATTATCATCACCTATTTGTTACCTTAGTTCCCCTACATGGACTTATCTTCCTCTGCAGTTGCCTCTCTTACAACGACAAGTGTTCCATCCATTTCCATCCATTTCCATTCCTTTAGTCAGCCTGGTCCGTGCGTGCATTCCTCACTATTTATAACCTATGCTGTACCGCTTGTAGTTCCCCATTCTTGATCTATGCTATACAAGCATACTTTCTTGAATCACTCGGAAGTCAAGCTTCCTCTTCTAAGTCCTTGCCCTCGTCCCTAAGTGTGACTTCTTGTCGACGCTTCTCTCCTTGCCCTCGTCCCTAAGTGTGACTTCTTGTTGACGCTTCTCTCCTCATCCAAGACCTAGTAACTCTAGGTGTTCTTGTCCCAAGTCCCAGTGCCCCTGGGCATCCTTGTCAGTCTCCATCAAGACTTCCTTGTCCTGGTATCTTGTTATCCCTGTAGCTCATCAGATGTTGGTCTCTTTGTGAGCATTGCCTGTTGAGTATCCTTGCTGAACAAGACTCCTTTGGTACGCTTCGTGTAACAAAAGATCAAGAATCTCTGTGGTCCCACCTCCTCAGGTGAAGGACCCTTACCACAGTCACCACAAGTTGCTTCAGACTATTCTGTAGCCCCAATGAAGACAGTGACGTTGAAATCCCCGACGTAGAAAACCTTGCCACACCACAAATCCCTGCCCCACCTAGCCTCAGACAGCATCGAATCCTTGGACCACCCAGGTTGTCGACACCACTAGTACCCCCACCCAAAGCATCTACACCCCCAGTGTCTCCACCTCGTCCCACATCGCCAGCCATGTCCACCAAAACCCCCGAACTCAAGGCAGCCCTCCCAGCCAATTTTTCTGGCCAGTCTGATGACACCCCCCAATGGATCAAAGCCATGAGGGCTTACTTTGCCCTCAATGCCTCCCTGTACATCACAGACGGTGACAAGATCATGACCACCCTCAATAAGATGAGCGTGGGAAGAGGTGCCTCCTTCGCCAAGATGTGGTATGACAAAATGGCCAACTCGGCCACTCCCAACAACGAGAAAACCTTTGACTACTTTGCCTCCAACTTTGAGACCACCTTTTACCCATTCAACACCAAGTCCACTGCTCACTTAAAACTCACCAAGCTCACCCAGAAGTCCACCCACCTCCCCGACGGAACCACAGATGACAGTTTCCAACAATACATCACTGACTTTCAGAACCTCGCTTGTAAAGTGGGAATCACTGATGAAGTCACCCTCACAGACCAGTTCTCCATCGGATTAGACCAACATCTTGTCGGCATGATCCTCTTCATGTCCGCCCCCCCTACTACACTCTCCAAGTGGATTGAACAAGCCAAAACCTTCCATATGCAGAAGATGCACATCCTAGCCCTTAGGAAGGGTCACCTTCAATCCTCGTCCTCTTCTTGCCCCACAAAGGACCCCAATGCCATGGATGTTGATGCTGTCACCATCACCAAACTTACTCCTGCTGATTGAGCTCGATGCATCAGAGACAAGCTCTGTTTCTGCTGCCGCAAGCCTGGACATAGCGCCCCAAATTGCACCCAGTTTGCCTCCTCCCCAAAAACCCCTCAATGCCCCCAAAACATTCACACCACTGAGACTTCCCCTCCCAAGGAAGAAACCCCTACCCCACCCCTCTCTCACCTGAACAAATATGTCAACTCGCTTAAGAACTCTGGCAAGAATGAAGGAGAAATCCTTGTGGTCCTCAAAACCTGCTATGAAGAACCATCTGAAGAAATTGCTTCGGTGTCCCTAGCACGCATCCAAAAGGCACAGGATTTTTAAGAAGGGAAGCCACCTCAATGTCTCCTTCCCTTACAATGAGCCATGTACTTGTAGCACCAAAGAATGACAGAACCTTGTGTCTTCCCATCTCGCTACAAGGAAAGAACCAAGCCATTGAAACCACTGCCCTTATTGACTCTGTGTTATGCTTTTTCCCCTTTATCATTCTATCTATCTTGTTACTTCTTGACTTGTCACTCGTATGTGGTGCAGTAGGTCAGCTTCCATCTCTTCTGCTTCACTAATCCTCACCAACCCCTCCGATATTATCATCACCTATTTGTTACCTTAGTCCCCTTACATGGACTTATCCTCCTCCACAGTTGCCTCTCTCATGACGACGAGTGTTCCATCCATTTCCATCCATTTCCATTTACTTTAGTCAGCCTGGTCCATATGCACGTTCCTCATTATTTAAGGCCTATGCTGTATTGCTTGTAATTCCCTATTCTTGATCTATGCTATACAAGCATACATTCTTGAATCACCCGGAAGTCAAGCTTCCTCTTCTAAGTCCTTGTCCTTGTCTCTAAGTGTGACTCACTGTCGATGCTCTTCTCTTCATCCAAGACCTAGTAACCCTAGGCATTATTGTATAAAGTCCCAGTGCCCCTGGGCAGCCTCGCTAGTCTCCTAGGAGACTTCCTTGTCCCAGTATCTCATTATCCTTGCAGCTCCTCAGACGTCGGTCTCTCTGTGAGCATCGCCTGTCAAGTATCCTTGTTGAACGAGACCTCCTTGGTATGCTTTGCGTAACAAAAGATCAAGAATCTCTGTGGTCCCACCTCCTCAGGTGAAGGACCTTTACCATAGTTACCACGAGTCACTTCAGACTATTCCGCAGCCCCAATGAAGACAGCGATGTCGAAATCCCTGATGTAGAAAACCTTGCTACACCAGAAATCCCCGCCCCACCTAGCTTCAGACAACGTTGAATCCTTGGACCAACCAGGTCGTCTACACCACTAGCATTCCCACCCAGAGTGTCCACACCCCCAGCGTCTCCACCTTGTCCCACATCGCCAGCCATGTCCACCAAAACCCCCGAGCTCAAGGCGGCCCTCCCAGCTGACTTTTCGGGCCAATCTGATGATGCCCCCCAATGAATCAAAGCCATGAGGGCTTACTTCACCCTCAACACCTCCCTGTACACCACTGACGGAGACAAGATCATGACCACCCTCAACAAGATGAGCACAGGAAGAGGTGCCTCTTTTGCTGAGATGTGGTATGACAAAATGGCCA
The DNA here is from genome assembly GCA_038093395.1 of Baorangia bicolor. NCBI lineage: Eukaryota > Fungi > Basidiomycota > Agaricomycetes > Boletales > Boletaceae > Baorangia > Baorangia bicolor. The sequence goes on from JBBPSC010000773.1 coordinate 7,121, forward strand.
ACTCGGCCACTCCCAACAACGAGAAAACCTTTGACTACTTTGCCTCCAACTTCGAGACCACCTTCTACCCATTTGACACCAAGTCCACTGCTCACTTGAACCTCACCAAGCTCACCCAGAAATCCTCTCGCCTCCCTGATGGAACCACAGACGATGGTTTCCAACAATACATCACCGACTTCCAGAACCTTGCCTGTAAAGCAGGAATCACCAATGAGGTCACCCTCACTGACCAGTTCTCCATTGGACTAGACCAACACCTCGTCGGCATGATCCTCTCCATGTCCACCCCCCCTACTACGCTCTCCAAGTGGATTGAGCAAGCCAAGACCTTTCACATGCAGAAGATGCGCATCCTCACCCTTAGAAAGGGTCATCTCCAACCCTCGTCCTCTCCTTGCCCCGCAAAAGACCCCAATGCCATGGATGTTGATGCTGTCACCATCACCAATCGAGCCCCCGCCAATCGAGCCCGATGCATCAGAGACAAGCTCTGCTTCCATTGTTGCAAACCAGGCCACAGCACCCCAAACTGCACCCAGTTCTCCTCCTTCCCAAAGACCTCTCGACGCCCCCAGAACGTTCGCACCATGGAAACTTCCCCTTCCAAGGAGGAAACCCCTGCCCCACCCTGCTCCCGCCTCGATGAGTATGTCAACTCACTCAAAACCTCTGGCAAAGATGAAGGAGAAATCCTTGAGGTTCTCAAGACCTGCTATGAAGAACCATCTAAAGAAGTCGCTTCGGTGTCCCTGGCACGCATCCAGAAGGCACAGGATTTTTAAGAAGGGAAGCCGCCTCAATGTCTCCTTCCCTTACAATGAACCATGTACTTGTAGCACCAAAGAATGACAGAACCCTGCGTCTTCCTATCTCGCTACAAGGAAAGAACCAAACCGTTGAAACCACCACCCTCATTGACTCCGGTGCAACCAGAAATTTCATCGACCCTCGGCTCCTATCCCTAGGAAACTTCAAGACCTCGCCACTCCCTAACCCCATTATTGCCTACAATGTTGATGGAACCCCCAATCAGAAGGGGACTATCAAGAACAACACCCTCGTTCCTATCTACTCCAGCTTGTTCTCCGACACTGAAAAGCTCATGGTCACCCACCTAAGTCGTCCCCAGGTCATACTCGGAATGCCCTGGCTCCAGAAATGGAACCCTCAGATCAACTGGAGGCACTTCACCCTCAACATCGGCCCCACCGCTCCTGAAGAACCCCTCTACCCCAACTGGTTTGACCCTGATCCTGACCATGAAATCGCCGCCCTGTTCACTCAAAGGTATCCCCAAGGGGTTGAGTGGTCTCTTCGTGAGTATCCTCCCTCGAACGGAGCCGATGAGGAGCACATCAACAAGGTCACCATATCTACCCAACTCAACATCGCCAAAAAACCTAAGGAAGTATTCATCCCAGACTTCTGCAAGGACTACGCTGATGTGTTCTCAGAAGCCATGCACTCCCAACTTCCCCCACACCAATCCTTCAACCACACCATTGAACTCAGAGACACCTTCGCCCCCAAGGTGGCCAAGGTATATCCCCTTAACCCAGCCGAAAAGGAAGCTTGCAAAGCTTTCGTCGAAGAACATCTGAAAACCGGTCACATCATCCCTTCAAAGTCTCCCCAAGCTTCTCCCTTCTTCTTTGTCCCAAAAAGTGATGGATCGCTTCGACCCTGTCAGGATTATCGATACCTCAGCTCCCACACTGTCTGAAATGCCTACCCCTTACCACTCATACCTGAACTTATCGATGACATGAAGGACGCCACATACTTTACCAAGTTCGACATCCGATGGAGGTACAACAACATTCATATCAAAGAAGAAGACCAATGGAAAGCTGCCTTCATTACCCCCCTCAGCCTTTTTGAACCCACAGTCATGTTCTTCGGCTTTTGCAATGCCCCCAGCACCTTCCAGGCTTTCATGAACCACAATTTCGCAGATATGATCGCTGAGCGTTGGCTCAAGATTTACATGGACGACATTGGTATTGCCACCACAGGTTCCCTATCTCTCCACCATGAACGCACTCGTCGCGTTCTCCAACGCCTTAGGGAGCTCAAACTCTCCCTGAAAATCTCCAAATGCGCCTTCGACGCCCCCACCATGGAGTATCTGGGCCTCATCATTGGGCAAGGACTTGTCCGTATGGACCCAAAGAAACTCTCTGCCATCGCTGACTGGAAACCCCCTACCTCTGTCAAAGGAATACAGTCCTTCCTCGGGTTTGCCAACTTCTATCGGAAGTTCATTCCCAATTACTCCAACATTGTCTCTCCCTTAACCTTTCTCACCCGAAAGGATGAGAAATGGGCTTGGACTCCCCTCCAACAGAAGGCCTTCGATTCCCTTCGCACCATCTTTTGCACTGCCCCAGTCCTCACCATCCCCAACGTCGCCAAACCCTTCTTTGTTATGACAGATGCCTCCTGTAACGGTAGTGAAATGCGTAAAAGCAGCAAACCGGCATTTTTCTCTTTTTTCGCTTATATCACAATTATGGACTTATCCCTTATTCTTTTCCTAGTCGCTTTACCTTTTTACCGCTCATCCGTAAGCGCGCGTCTATCCTATCTCTACATCATCTTATCTTCCGCGCTTATAACCCACATCTTATCGAGATCTTATCTATTCTCTCCCACGTAGGCCGCCGCATTGTATCTGTTACGGGTCTACATTTTTCACCCTTCACATATGCACTTTTCTGATCTTATCTTATCTTATCGCATCACGTGATCCCCAAGAATCTAATCATCTATCTTATCGTGAACGCTCTACTTACATGTTTCAAGGACTTAGTCGTTTTCGTGCAATTGCTGCTTAGTCAGCATGGACACTCCACTCTTCACACAGATCTAAGATCCACTTACACTGTCATGGAGTTCACACTTTCACTTCATCTCCATGCCAGCTATTATTACGTATGCTTCTCTTCCATTTTGATGTGCATGCGCATCACACATGTTATGCTTCTCTTCTCTTCCATTCTGCCACACTGCGTGTTGGCCTCATGCTATGCTTCTATGCTTCCATTCCATTCCCATACATGCGGACAAAGCATTGCAATCGTAGATTAGACGTACACAGGTGTACACACTCCATGTAGTATATAAAGTCTCAATGCAATGCCAGAGAACTCCAGTCTAGTTCTTCTGGTCTTTTCCTCTCATTGAGGTCCCAGTTGGAGTACTCGTCTTTCCTCCTTACCCTTAAAGTCTTAGCCTTTCTTTCTGTGCAACCTTTGAGCTTCTTGCTTTGAGAGTTGTTTCAGTATCTTCCCCTTCGCCCTGTTGTCTCGGCCCTACGTCATTACATTCTACATCACGCATGTCTTACACATGTCGTGCTTCTCCCCACCTCCTATTGCATTCTAGCCTGGTCTAGTCTGCCTCGTTGTAGTTACGTCATAGCTACGTCATGCCTACCACAGGCCTCATGTACTTGTAGTGTAGCACTATATAAGCTGGGGCCTGAGGTCGGAATCGCCAGTCGATTCTCCTCTAGCCTTAGTATTGTCAATGGACATACTCTGTTAAAGAAAGATCAAAGCTAAGACAGTACTATTGTCGAGTACCTCCAAACCTCAATAACGGTCTATCCTAGTCGAAGACTACTTTACCTCCTCGCGAGTTTTCCCTCCCTCTCTTCGACTCATTCCTCTACCCTTTGCGTCTAGGGTTAGGTCTTATTGTTTGGGTTGTTCATTCCACGCCCGGTCACAACTCATTCGGTTATTCACGGCCATTACACCTCCCTTCTCGCTGCTGGTGCGGTCCTCATGCAACTCGACCCAAATGGCGACAAGAAACCCACAGCCTACTTCTCCAAGACCTTCTCCTCTGCAGAGCGAAACTATGACATTTATGACAGAGAGCTCCTCGCTGTCATCTACGCCCTCGATGAGTGGAAACATTACCTCCAAGGCACCCCCCACCTGGTCACAATCATTACCGACCATAAGAACCTCTCCTATATTCGAGACCCTCGCAAACTCTCGCATTGTCAGGCCCGATGGGCTCTTTTCCTCCAAGACTTCGACATTGTCTGGGCAGTCACCCCAGGTTCCCAGATGGGCCCTGCCAATGCCCTCTCCTGAAAGGATGACGTTGATACCTCCTCTGACAACGCAGACTGTGCCATCCTCCCTGACCCAGTTGTTATCAATGCTCTTGACCTCACCCTTGCACGCCACATCAAGTCCTCCACCACCTCTGACCCCTTCGTACTTAAGGCCCTGGCTGCCCTCGATGAGGGCTCTCCTCTCTTCACCCGTGCCTCCCTGAACAATTGGACCTTCAACAACGGGCATCTCTACTTCAAGGGGCGCATGTATGTTCCTCCTACAGCTCGCTCTACCCTCCTCCACTCCATCCACTCCTCGCCACTCTTGGGCCACATGGGTATCTTTCGCACTAAGTCCATCCTCGAACGCGACTTCTGGTGGCCAGGTCTCTCCTCCTTTGTGAAACACTTCATCGACGGCTGTGTGGTTTGCCAGCAAAACAAGGTGAACACCCATCCAACCGTTCCCCCTCTCTCTCCGATTCCCTCCTCCCACTCCCTTCCCTTTAAACAACTCTCTGTTGACCTCATCACTGACCTCCCGCTCTCCAACTCCCACGACTCTATTCTGGTCATAGTAGACCATGGCCTTACGAAGGGGGTAATTCTCACTCCTTGCTCAAAAACCATTGATGCTGCAGGAGTAGCACAAATATTTTTCGACCATGTGTTCAAGAGATTCGGCCTCCATGAAACCCTCATCTCTGACTGAGGACCACAGTTTGCCTCTGCCTTTGCAAGAGAACTAGCCCGCCTCCTGAAATACGATGTTCGCCTCTCCACAGCCTATCATCCCCAGACAGATGGACAAACCGAACGAACCAATCAGGAATTAGAAACCTACCTTCAGATCTTTTGCGCCAATAACCCCTCTTCCTGGGCCTCCTCCCTTACTGCCGCTGAATTCCACCACAACTCCGCCCCCCATAGCTCCACAAAGAAATCCCCGTTCTCCCTTCTCTATGGTTACGAACCTTGTTCCTATCCCCCTCTAGGAAAAACCTTCCTTCCTGCGCTAGAAAATCGCCTCTCCTCCCTCGATGAAGCTCGCAAAGAAGCCCTTGCAGCGCACGATTCTGCTCGCAAGGCGATGACTTCGAGATCAGTCCGTCGCTTCTCCCCATGGAAAGTGGGTAACAAGGTGTGGTTAGAAGCCTCTCATCTCCGCCTTTATTACCCATCTAGGAAACTCGCACCCAAGCGACATGGTCCCTTCGAGATCATGCAGGTACTATCTCCTCTCACCTACCGACTCCGCCTCCCTCCCACATGGAAAATCCATGATGTCTTCCACGCCTCATTACTCTCCCCTTATCACTCCACTGAAACACATGGTCCCGCCTTCTCATCTCCCCCTCCTGACGTTATAGATAACGAGGAAGAGTATGAAGTAGAAGCCATCATCTCCCACAAAGGCCCAACTAACCGCCGCTTGTTCCTGACCGCATGGAAAGGATACCCCTTGTCCGAAAACACCTGGGAACCTGCTTCCAATCTCCGCCATTCTACCGCCCTCCTCATCATGTATAAGAAGAGACACCGACTATAAAAAGAAAAGTCCCCAGATGTTTTACCTCGGCCCTCCTTGCTTATATCCACTCAACTTCTCCACCAACCTGACATTAGAAATCCTCCCCTTCGTCCTCATCTTCCTTGTCCTGGTCATTGGACTTTCCATCCATTGCGCTCGTTCCTCTTATTCTAGCCCTACTCTTCTCATCATCTCCACAGTCTTCTTTGTTGTCTTCCTCATTCACCTCATTCGCACCCTTGTGTAAACGGTTAGTTTATGATCTTTGACTTCATCCTTGCCCAATATGCCTTCCCCCTTGTCTGCAACTCCCTCTTCCTCGCCCTCCGGGTCACCTACTTCATCGGTTCCCTTACATACTCGTTCTGTTTATCCCTCTCTATTGCCCGAATTCGCATGACACATGCTATTCGCCGCCATCATAGATGCTCCCCACCTTCTCCTCGCCATTGAAAACAACCCTTTATATGGTGAAGACACTGTTTCTCATGCCCTCGTTTGCACCCTCCATGGAATTTCCCGTACAAAGCGTATTCTTAATCTCTCCTTGACTGTCGATCCTGCCTTACACTATTCGATCTTTGGCCTCTCTCCTCCTCTCTTCGATGCCCTTTATGCTCATGGCTTTTCCGCCTTCATCACTTCACTTCCCCCAGCCATGATTTACCCAATTTTCCACCCAGTTTTCCTTGCTCTTTCCCCCGAACAACGTACTTTTTACCTTGAACAGTTAAACCATCCTTCTCTCTCCAGAACCCCCTCGCTGGAAGAAGCTCCTGAATCTTCGCTTGCCTCTCGACTCTCCTCTCCTCCTCCAACCTCCTCTGCTGATACTGCTGAAGCCGATGACGATGAAGATATCATTCCAGTTCCTTATAGGGAACCCACTGTCTTTCATCCTCCCCATGGGAAACGCGTTTTATCCTCCCCCACTCAAGTCATTCCCCCATCCGATCAACTCCCTATCTTTCGAGCATCCCCCACCATGGAGTGCTTTCACTGTTTTGGTCGAGGCCATATCAAACAAGATTGCCCGTATTTCTCTTGTCCCCACTGCCACCAACCTGCCCCAGGCCATCTCGCTCGCTCTTGCCTCACAATCCAATGCGACGCCTGTCACAACTGGGGCCATTCTGATCAATACTGCCCCCATCGTAACTGTGCAGTATGTAAACAAGCTGGGCATGTGGCTAATGATTGCCCTTTCGACCTCCTCTCCCCTTCTCAGCAGTAGGCCATCTATGGAGGACCTTCTATTCCCGCTGTGTAACGGAAGAAAAAGAGAGAGCCTAGTCATTGAGCCAGGAGCTCAATTGTATGCAGGGGGTAATGTTACAGTTTTCTTTCTTCTTTCTTCTTGCCTTCTGCTTTGTACACATCGTTCCCTTACTCGTACTTGGCGCGGTCGGTCAGCTTCCATTTCTTCTGCTCTTCTCATCATCCTCGC
>JBBPSC010000774.1:0-14169 GCA_038093395.1 Baorangia bicolor
CCCTCGTCACCCGTCGCTTGGACGACGGCGGGGCACTCTGTCTCTGGGACCTCGCGGACCTCCGTCACGAGAAGCTCCAGCTTCTCAACCCGTCGCTCATCCAGGTCAGTCCCCACTCGCAGCATATTCACTCCCTTGCTCACTCACGCCCCAGCCCGACGACCGCGTGCAAGCCATCCACCTCGCACACGACTACGCCCTTGTCGTCCGCGTCCAGTCCATCGAGATCTACACCACCACACCACGCCAAAGCCTCCTCCCCGTCCGCGGCGCCCCCATCGCCTACCCCCTCGCACAGTTCAAGTTCCAGTGGCGCACCGACACCGTCGCGTTGTCCGAGCAACACCCGCCCTCCCTATCTTCCGACCCGATTCCCCGTCCCATCCATCTGTTTGTCCGGTTCGGAAGCATCTACCCATGGCCCGTCAACGTCCTCCATCACTACCTCTTACTCCCCAACCCTACCTACCACACTAGCGGTGAACGCACCCCAACCCCAGCGTCGACACGACGCTCGTCGCCAACAACCCCGCCCTCGCCCACGTCCACGACCGAATATAACCTCCCGTACGACCCCCGTCCTCACCCCGCCCACACCATCGGCTCGCCCGTCCGCTTGTTTGGCCAGTCTGCGATGACGCTCGGACGGTACGGTACCGCACTGTGGTTGGATAATCATACGGAGGAGTGGTTGGGGCCGAGCGAGCGCGGTCAGCGCTTGGCGGGGAGGGTGGTTCGACTTGGGGGGGATTCGAGGGAGGTGTCGATGGTGGGGGGCGGTGGGATGGCAACAGCAAGCGAGACGGAGACGACAATAGCGACAGGCGCAGAACTGACCGTCCCCCCCAACTCGAGCGGTGCATCGATGGTGTTTGGTGTGCGCGACGACGACGCGTGGACGCGCATCGCGATGGAGGAGGAGGCGGGGCGGATCGCTCTCGGACATACTGACGGTGCGATCACGTTGCTGGAGTACTAGGACAAGCAGACGTCGATTCAGAATCATTATACTTGCGTAGATGCCATATCGTTGTACCCGATCCTCCTGCATGTTTTTTGCATGGATGTACCATACATCACACATCATACACCACAAAAAAAAACCCTCGTTTCCCTCCCTTGGCACCCGAGTCTCCCCATCCCTTGTTCATCAGGACGCAATCAAGACCTATCCACCCCGTCAGCTCGCTCTAAAACGACACGACAAGACCCACCGCAGAAGGTGTCAACCCCAACTCTCGCAACGTCTTTCCAAACTCGGTACGCTCAAATGTTTTCCTTTCCAACCAAAAGCACCCGAGGGGACGGAGAGAGAGAGAGAGGGAGAGCGAGTGAGCTTCGATCCAACATCCACGCATTGCAGTCTGCTCACCTGGGAAATTGTTGCGTGAACGAGACCGTGTCGACGCTGACGCTCAACGTCTGTGCAGCGACATACTCGGCGACGTCGCGTAGCGCTGTAGATAGCAGTGGTTCGGCACGCGAAAGGGGGCGGAAACGATGACGGGACGAATCACGTACTTGAATCGCTCGGCAACGTCGTCACGTACGGCGTCCCCCCACTCGCAAGCCTAATCTGGAGCCGCGTGTCCTTGAAGTCTTTACCTGCCACCGCACCACCGCTCGAGGAAACTGACGTGGCTGCAGGGACGGTGGAAGAGGCGGGGGCGGAAGCATCGACGATCGGTCGGCCCTCTCGGAGCGCCTTTTCACGCGCGGCTTTTTCAGCGCGGGCTTTCTTGTCCGCTTCGATCTGAGCGCGGATGGCCGCTCTGGCTTTGGCGTCGTCGATCTTGTCTGTGGTCGGGCGTTGAGAGGTGGTGATGGGGAGAGCGGGGCAACGTTACCTCGTCGTCTCTGCTCTGCTTCCTTGACGATCTCTTTTGCTTTCAACTCTTCCTTGATCTTGTTCATGTCCTAGGCAGCGACGACGGGCGTGAGATCGAGCGCGATCGACGTCGTTTGATCGACCCACCTTGCCTTGTTTACGCCGAATCTTTTCGTTCGTCTTTGCTTCCTTGACTTCCTCCTCTGTCTTGACCGCACGTTTCGCAGCCATCTTGGCGCGCAGCTCGGCGAGCTTTTCTTGTTTCTCTTCTTCCGTGAGTGGTTTGATCTAGAGTGGCATCGAAACGAGCGTGATGAGACGAGGGAGAGAAAGCCATTAGAAAAATAAAACCGCGCGCGCGACGTACCTCTTCTGTACTTTCCTCGAATTGATCGTGTCCGCTCTTTTCAGCGTGGAAATTCGCCAAGGCGGTATTTCGAAACGTCTTGTCACAGATCGAACATTTGATGCTCTGTCGGACGTGCGAAGCGATAGTGATGAGGGTGTATGAGCAAACGGTAGACAAGAGAGAGAAGAGGACGATGCCAGAGGAGAACGTACCTTGGCCTCGACATCGCCCCCACCGATCCCCAACGCTGCCGCATCCGCATCTTCGTCATCGCCCGCATCCACATCCATCGCTTCCCCTCCAGTTGCTGTCCCCCCGCCCGTCGACGACGCGCCGGGTGCAGAGACGGCCTCGCCCTCGTGTTCGAGCAGGTGGTCCATTGCAGGTTGAAGTCCCCGTCCGTTGGTCGCCCTGAGTGCCCCTAGCGAGCGCCACCATACACACATGTACGACGCCATCGATCCGCGCGTCGTCGTCGGTGATGGCATGGCATCATTCGATCATTGAACCAACGAGCCAACGACGAAGCGAGCGGGAAAAATAAGAAAAAAAAAAGGCGCGTCAGTAACCCCCACTGATGTCACAACCGGCTCAACACGAAGAGGGGAACGGACTGACAATCGACGCGGGCGGGGTCGAACCCCATACTCAACAACGTCTCTCTATCGCTCGGCATCGCGCACGTCCTCGTCGATGTTGATGGCTCGAGCTGTTCGAAATGTGGAAGTGGACAGTGGTTTGCTAAATGTGGACAATATCTCGCACAGCCGCCATAAAAGGGGAACGCGACGCGAACCCAATTAAACACCGCCTCTTTCACCTGAACCATGGTACAAACAAGGGCAGCTGCAAAAAGAATCGAGTCAGGGCACGTCCACAACGACGACGGTGTGCCGCCGCAGGACACGGCCGTCGAACCTCTCCCGCGCGTTCGGTCACCAACCAAGAAACGTCGACGGGACGGTGCAGAGCCTCCAAAGAAGCGGCGTCGAGGAAAGCCAGGTGAACTATGTCAATTGAACCTCGACGTGTTGTTCCTCGTACGTAGATTTTTTTTCTCCTTTTTTTCTCCGACCGTTTGCTGATGGACGCGATGGCCATAGTTTGCCGCGTACGTTCATCCTATCGACCTCCTGAACCTGGCACGCACGTGCAAATCGCTGCGAGAACTCTTGATGGACAAGTCTTCGGCGTTCATCTGGAAGGCCGCTCGCGGTCAAGTCCGGGGCCTGCCTGACTGCCCAGCCGATTTGACTGAACCCGAATACGCAAATCTCGTGTTTTATGCCCGTTGCCATGTACGTACAGATTCCTCTGATGGTTTGAGGCGCTCTGAGTTGATATGGAACAGGGCTGTGGGAAATATGCAAAGACGATTCTCTGGACAATGCGCCGCAGGTATTGTCCAGACTGCAGAATCGAACGGTAGGATTCCATGCATATTTCATTATAATCTTTTGAGTTCACAAATGAAATTAGGCTTTGCTATTTTTCTTCGTGCGATGATTTCCTTCGCAGGGACTATGTCCTGGCCACAGAAACAGTCACAATAGATGATGGTATGTAGCATTGTTGTTCGAGCCATCACGCTGCTGTACCATATCACAGAAACAGCAACGTGGGTTGATAAAGAGCAGATGGAGTCGTTTATGCAAGAGTATAATCGCTCCTCTGACAAGGAGGAATTTCTATGCGACAAGCGCCTCCAACTTGCCGCTATATCCAATGTTCACTTGATTTTTTTCTCTTTCGTCCGTCTCTCTGATTGGATTCTGATAGCACGCACACAAAGGCAGATCCTGGCAGAAAGGCGTAGCGGCAGAACGCAAAGTCGCTCTGCAATTACTTCGGTACCAACGAGAGGAAAGGTTGGTCCTTTTTCTTGACAGTCATGATTTATATTTACGTCAAGCTGGCGTAGCATTTTCAATCGTCTCGAGCAGCACGGGTATAAGCCCGAGATTGCATACTTTGGACAGCATGCAATCCAACAAACCCGCCGGTCCCTTTTCAAAACATCCAAACCGCTCACCGACAAAGGTCAGTTTCCCCGTAATGCGATAAGCTTGGCTCGATGTTGATACTGGATACGATAGAATGGGCCCGGATATGGCCTGAGTGGCTTGAAACCTTGAACAACTTCAGGTCTCGACGATTAGATATAGTTGTTTACCGACCACGTCGAGACTCATTGGTGTCCGAATATGCCACCTTCGTGATGTCTCCGTCACCGGACACACCAGCCTTTGACATGCTTCCACACGTGACTGACCTCGCTCGTTTCCCCCCTATTCGAGACATCATCAAAGCTCCCGAAGGAACTCAGATGAATGTGAAACTATTTGAATCTGCATTTGCACAGTTACCCCCGTTGGTTGACGAGTGGAAGGAGAAGATCGATGCCGAACTTGCCGAGTTGGTTAAGATTCCTTCCCATTTATCAGTCAAAGACGCATCCGGTGGGGGGGACGTAGCATCAAGCAGCACAACGCGTACGGAATCATCCCCAGTAGCCACCAACAAATTACGCCTGGCTTGTGCAGCGTTCCTTACGATGAATGGCTCTGTATCCTTTTATCCAGACGTGTTCAGCCTCATGCCTTATCACACAAACCTAAACTATAGTGAAGATGACTCGGAGCGCACCGTGTCTATCCGGAGCCCAGTCGAGGCCAAATTCTTGGAGGATGCTCCCTACATCGTCCACGCATGCGGGCTGGATCCAAACGTGGCCACGGTCGAAGATATGGACCGCCGGGACGCTCGAGTGAAGTGTCTGTCCTGCGCTCCGCGCAGCAGGAGTTGGAGGGATGCGGTACGTCCTTTCTGTCGATCGAGTAAAGCGATCCGTGAGGCCGAGCGCTGCATTACTGAACGATAACAATATAGCTGCGGCATTTTTCATCCTTTCATCAATATAGGGGGGCGCTACCCCCTCAGTCACCACGCTGGGAGATCATCAGCGACGAGCACATGGATGCCATCCGGGCTGCCGAGCTCAAGGACGAACCATCCGTGGTATACACGCGGTGCCTATTATGCCGTCCTTGTGCAGGGGATGCAGATTGTCGTGGCAATATCGTATACCACCTCATCAATCGGTGAGCGCCTGCAATGTTGCTCTTTGTTGCGTAGAGATTTAGGCACTCATCGTGAACGCAAGACACAACATTGACAAGGATGACATCAAACGAGACGTACATTACGCGCATGTGGGCATTAACGAAATTTGTTCGCTGAAGATGGTGGAAGAAGGGGGACAAGTGTTGTTCAAACATTTATAGAATTTTTCGAATGACGTTGGCTCTCCTTGTCGCCATCTCAAGTTGTTGTGTGCAACGAATGTTTGTTGGGTTTATGTTTCATTTGCGTCACTGTTGGCTAAGTGGTAGGTAGGCGTTTGGGTAAAATGTCGGTGTGTTTCGGGTTGCGTCGTGCGCAGGATCGGCCGAGTCTTCTAGCGAATCGAAAACACGAGGTCAGACAGATCATCGTTCGTGAACGAAGACAGACTCAGCGGCACGAGTCGTCCAACCAGGATCAATCCAGCGAATCGACGAACCAACTTGAATGAACCGAATCGACGAACGAGCCAAACGGGAAAATACGAGAGAGCACGAAACGAAATGGCAGCAAGGTATACAAAAGCTGGATCACGACAGAGTCCGAGGACAGTAGTTACAACACGAAACATGACGAGTGTCCTGATGAATTCCAAGAGAAGCGGAGAGGGGGTGAAATAGACGACTCGAGAATCCGACGAACCACTGCCAACGGATCGACCGCTGCCAACGACCTTTCAACTTTTACGGGGCTTCTACTGTTGTAGATCACTGATTAGCATCCGGAAACGTGACCACTATCTCCGTAGTCTTCCCAGTCTCCCTCTGTGACGAAAGCCATCATGTTTAAACCAGCTTTGGAGCGTGAAAAAGCCCACCTGATGCGTGGCAAGGGCCAACGTCGGCAGTTCTTGGCGTTGTTTGTTGTTGCCATCTGACCTCCGCGGGGTCATCTCGACCAGATTTGCACTGGCGTAGTGCTCTGTCGTTTCACCCCGAAGATACACTCTGACGTTCAAGTTGGCGAGAAGTGTATTGCAGTAGACCGAACAAAGCGGGATACCGAACGTGGCGTAGATCAAATTCGTTGGGAAGATATGCAGCTGAGGTATTTTTGTGTCATGTTCGGAACAAAAAAGAAATATCATATCCTGCTCGACAGTGCATGATGCTAGTGATACGTACCAAGATAACAGTCAGGAGGGCAAAAGTGGCAGTCCAAACACCACTGTTGACTGCGAAAATAGTGAGACGTTGGATAATGTACGCGGTACTTCAAGTCGTGGGGCAAATAAGTTCCCAATAACTATATAGGCGTTTGACTTCTTGCTTACCTTTTGAACGTAGGCCCGGTCTGTGTACGGATGAGTAAAAAAGTCATGACAATCGCAATCGATACGTCGGCTGCGGCAGCGACTGAAAGGTATGAGGTGCATACGCTCTGTCACGAGATTTCAAGCTCTTTGGTTATGAGCGTAGAGGGTATCCCTACCGTAAGGGAGGGTTCACCGAGCACAGCGAGCTCAACAGCATGCAGACTGGGGATGAATGACAAGAGCACGTGAGCAAATCACAGTTCGTGCAAAACAAACAAACAAACCCAGTTGTTCTACTTAGTGATTTCACCGCATAAACTGAGATCGTAATCATCAGTGTTTATCGGCGTGAATGCGACCGCTGATAACCTACAGCTAACAGCCCCTGAGATCACTATCAGACTTCAGTCCCCTAAAGGAAGCTTGTAAGGTCTCACCAAGCTGATAAATCGCTAGGGGAAGCTGCATCCGAGAGTTTAAGTGAGACCAAAGTTCATTATATGTGTGGGCTCCCTACCCATACGAGTGGCACCACAATTTTCTTCCCACTGACTGAATGATCATGAATAGAAGAGAGAAAAGGACAGGGCTAAGACTCACAAGTATAGATTCGAAAGACAAAAAAACCTTGTGTAGGTACTGCAACCAGGGCCTTGATGACATCAGCTACTATGTTATTCCGAGCATAAGAACAGACGTTCACAATCAAGAGTATTTGTATCTGTGACTTGTTGGTAAATCTTCCGAGGATGTAAGGAATAGAGCTTACGACGATTTCACTGAGTGGTGGATGTCAAGGCATGAAAAACAAGATTCTAACAGCAATAACTCACAGAGGTAGGGAAAGTAAGGACGTCGGGTTTGTCAAGCCAGCCACAACATATTTGTACGCTGTGCAGGACACAAGATAAACAAGAGGTCACTTGTGCATGGTGAGACACGAACTGCCACTGATAGTCAAGGCTTCATGAATTGTATTCAGTGCCCTGCCGCAAAACCTCAGGGACGTGGCAAACCAATACAACAGAGACCGTACCATACAGTTGCTACCTGGAAAGGATCTCAGTGGCCCATTGCACTCAACTTGTTTATTAGTTAACTTACAAAAGCCTTTGTGCGTAAAGGATCATCCTGATAACTGGAAATGAAAACATAATACGCCATCATGACGGTACGGGAAGTGCAATCCTTACTGGACATAATAGAAGAATCTGGTCGGGGGTAAGAATGCACCTTGTTTAATTGCTGCACTATAATACTCACAACTGCATACATGTAACACCATAAAATGCGGTGGACATGATAGCGGAAAAGTACAATGCGCCATATATTGGAGTGATTGGGATGCCTAGAACGTCTGACATGATTCGTATTCACTTGGCCGCGGGAACAGGTAATGGGGTCGAAAGCAGAATCTGTGCTGGCAGTCAGGTCTTATACATGTTACGTAAAGAAGCCACTTGAAACTCAGCATCAGAAAAAGGCTCATGGGTGCATCAAAAGATGATGGCCGACTGTGGTGATTAGGCTATACATGCACAAGCAGCCCGGCGACCACGGATAACGGTTTCTGAATATCGACTATTGATCAGTATAGCCTCTGAGCGTTGAGTTAAATTCATGCGTTTTTGGCACTCAAGATATCTGCAGCATGCGAGCGCCGAGCGCCGAGTCTGATCCAGGTTCAGAACGTTGAATGCCGGACAAAAAAAAAGATGATACCTTTGTCCAAGCGGGCTGTGTGGCTTCCTTGCTCGATGATCAGGGCAGCCCCATTACGTTCAACATGGATGGTTTCCCTGTCTTCATTCCCATTGGCATGATCATCAAAACTCAGGCTGTCGTGTAGAGTCTGCCAGAATATGTTCAAGTTATTGCCCGACTGTTTCTGATTAGTCTCGCGTGTGCATCGACCAGCGTGGTTGGCACGGGTACCAGGGTCATGCATTCATGGTTTGCTGGGACTGGGATCAAGAGGAGAGGATATTTCTTGCCATGTTTACACGCCACGAAAGCGATGGTGTTTCCTAATCGGGGATGGTATAATTACCTACGCTTATTTGCTTACATAAGCACTACCTACATCGGACTGGCTTACCCGGCACTTAACACAATCTTCACGTCTCCCACTTTCCTCTCTGAACTTGAAGTTGTTCTTCCGTGTACCGGGGTGACGGAGAATGGGTTAGGTTCTTCCATTTCACGAGATCGAAGACGGGCTCACCTCGAATACATCATCTCTGCCCGGAATCGAGGAAGGGAGAAAGTACTGGAGGGTGTCCAGGTCCGGCTTCCCGGATTCAAGGTCGAAACCAGAATCCCCGACCCTCGCGATACCGATAGGGGGGAATATTTTTACGCACGATATATTACCAGGCTGATGAGACATGCTGAGTCACTGACAGAGGTAGAAAGAATTTGGAGGCGCCAAGTGAGCGAATCCATCGAGAATGACATTAGTACTTATACGTTGCCCCATGAGGTCTGGGTATCTCCGAGATGGATATTAAGGATTGTGCTGCTGCGTTCTCATATTTGCTGCCAGGGTTGCGAACAACAGCAGTCCACGTCGACTCCACGAACCAAGTCGATCTAGCATGGACAAACCGATCAGTGATTACGTAACGCCCATAAAAGCAACCGTATCGATCCCCAGATCCACGGTCGCAAATGCACGGCCATGCAACGAGGATAGTCAAGTTTAGCCTGATGTTACGGAGAGAACACAAAATCCGTCCAGTTCGCACATAATACTCTCCTGCTCCTCCAAGCTTTTGGCTCACTGATCCATATTGTTCACGACGAGGCCTCCAATGGACATCAAAAAGCGTCTCGAGACGGCACTCAAAATTGAATTAGCGACTATCCCTGTTGGTTTTATTCTCCACTTCCTTCACCGCTAGCTGCCTTATTCACTCACAACACCAGCTCTATCTCTACGCGATGCACAGTATCCGTGTTGACAACACTGAGCAAAAGGGCGCTGCTGCGAGGGCCAAGATCGCAGGTAGGGGCTCATCGAACGCCAATGGTCACACAACCATTTCACTCGCACCAGTTGTCGTCCAACGGGAGATGTTACACCTGGCCCTAGCTGGCAACATCTATACGTCTCTTGATTCAGACACCCACCTTGGGCCTAAACTCTACTCTGAGGGATACTTGGATCTCCTCGTATGTACGTCTCCGCTGCTTTGGGTCGGAGATGGGTATGTGCCGTTCGTCTGAGACGACGAAACCAGTCTCCGGCGGGCTCGAGGAGGAGATGCATCCCGTCCGTGAGGACGTCGGCCGCTGGCGATCATGGGAGGACGGTCGACGAGTGCTCCACTTTCCTTTTCCATGATTTCGGTTGTTGCCTGTCGAAGGGGGAAGGGTCATATGAGTGGCCTGGATTGAATGACGGGATGTATTGGGACAGGTAGACGTACGTCCATGCGGCCAATGAGGATGGTCAAGTCGCTACCGTGTCGAAGAGAGATGACGGGTCCGTACTGCTCAATTAACGCGGCGAGCCCGCGTTCGATACTGGGAAAGCAAAAAGGTGAGGTTGAGTTGCCCCCCAAGGGTGTTTGCCCCGGCCCTCGCGTGTTGACCGAGACGAGTTGGACGAGCGCACGTACTTTTGCTTTGGCATCGGGCTCTCCCAGAACCATGTTGCAGGTGGACCAGGGGGAAGGGGAACGAACTGTAGGTGGGTAACAAAGATAGGGTCAGTGCATGTTCACATGGTGGGGTGCGACCGCAGATATCGGACATGCCAAACAGTGGGAGTATGGCCCGGGGGTGACCCCATACTCCTCGGCAGCAACGTCTTTTCAATCCACCGCTCGGTACCCCGCGGTGCTCGTCGATTCGCTGGTTATCTGAATGGACGCTCTATGTACACTCAGTCGTACGCGTGCGGCGTCGGTAAACGAAAACTGATCTAATTCTTGGCTTCAGGCTCGAGCGTAGATACATACATAAATGATGAACAGCTTCATACCAGGGAAAACGAAAACAAACAAAAACGTGGTCAAGAGAACGGACTAGGTCAACTAGTACGGTAGGTCTCCTTTGCCAAAAACCATCAAGCTCACACACTCTCGATGTCGCAGACCAGTTGGAACCTGGGAATGTCACCACTTCCGTGGCGTTCCAAACCCCCTACTATGACAATCATCATCTGGTAAGCCCATGACAACTGAACCAGCTGGGACTGAAAACCCACCCGATGTACGGAAGAGAGTATTTTCACCTCTCCCGGCTGTTTGTCGCCCTTGGTGCTGTCGGACACCCGCGAAGTTGACGGAGTGAACAAATCCATATCGACATGTTGCGTCAGCGATTCACCCCGGACATACACTCTGGCATTCAAGTTGGCCAGAAGGGTGTTACAGTAGACTGAGCAAAGTGGAATACCGAACACGCTCCAGAGCACATTTAGTGGGTAGAGATGCAGCTACAGCGTTTAGATGAGGAATTATTGCAGACAAGCATGCCAGTGACGAGCGACACGCACTAAGATGACGGACACGAGAGCGAACAAGGCTGTCCAGATACCCGTGTTCACCGCAAACACGGTGAGGCGTTGCAAAATGTGTGCCGTACTTGCGGACAAAAATCCATGATCAGCTGCATTTCCAGGTCGGCAACACCGCACGCTTACCGTGCGAATCCAGTAGCGGTTTGACGCTTGCGAATAAGTAAGAAGGTCAAGAAAATGGCAATCAGGACATCTACTCCAGCAGCGATAGAGAGATACGTGGTGGCTAGGCTCTGTCCACAACATGCTGAGGTCTTCGGTTCTCGGTATAAAACACAATATCCCTACCGTAAATGAATGGTCACCGAGCTCAGCGAGGCCAATACCCTGTACGCTGGAAGCGAGAAGAAGGGTGCATGGTCAGATTTTAGTCTTGGAAAACGGAACGGACGAACCCATTCGCACTATACAGCGCTTTTGCGGTATAAACTGAGGTTGTGATCAGTATTTACTGATGTGAATGCGACCGATGACAGCCTACCAATGATAGCCACTGATATTTAGAAAAGCCCTATTAGACTTCAGGTCCCCAAAGCTCATAAAGACTTACCAATCCCAGTGATAGCCAACATTACCTATATTACCGGAGTTCAGCAAGATTGCAACTCCTTATGTGTGCAGACTCCTCACCCATATGAGTGGCGCAATAATGTTCTTCCCGCTGACTGACTGGCTGTTAGTAAATGGGAAAATGACTTGGAGGTCGAGACGCACAAATGTAGATTCGATAGACGAAATAGCCTTGTGTAGCTACTGCAATCATGGCCTAAATTATATCAGCACTCGTTTCGTGCGCAAAAATAAATAGGTAGCGTGAAGAGTCCCTGTAACTACGACTTGTTGGTGGACCTTCCAAGAAAGTTACGAATAGAACTCACGATGAGCTCGCTGAGAAGATCGTCGAGGCATGAAAAATGGAATTCTGAAAGAATTGAATGACTCACGGAGGCCCGATCATTAATGAATATGGGTTCGCCAGGCCAGCCATGATGTATTTGTATGCTATGTGAGGCACAATATGAACGAGATGTTCGGGTACTGGGTACGTTGAGAAACGAACCACCAGCGATAGTCAAAGCTTCATGAATTGTATTAAGTGCCCTATCGCGAAGCGTCAGGGATGTCGCGAATGGAAGCAACATGGGTCTTTACCATAAAACTGCTACCTGGGGGGACGGCACGTTATCATGCTGAATTTGTTGATAACTTGACTTACAAAGCTCTTCATGCGCAAGGGATCGTTGCGATAGCTGGAACACAGATGCGATAAGCTGACGAAAGAGCACAAGAAACGTGGATCCCACTGGACATAATAGAAGAATCTGTCCGAGTAGTTAGTGCGCCTCGTCCCATCACTGCAATAGACTTTGGAATGAACAGCACTCACGTTTGCATGCATGTGATACCGTAAAACGCGGTCGACATGACACTAGCAAAGTATAATGAACCGTACAGCGGTCCAAGAAGCGGGATAAGTGGGTTGGTTAAAGTTGACATGATTGGTATCGACTCGACTCTGCTTCAGTTAGCGGGAATGGGAAACGACATCGAAAACGGAGCGGCAATCCGTAATACATATACATGCTCGAGGGAGTTGAATAACAACTGGGCGCAGTGGCACAGTGCTCACATGAGATCATTAGCTGACTGATCATCATGGGTGCATCGAAACACGATGATACTGACGCTATACACTGCATAGCATTGGGAGATAACAGATTTTGCCCTTTTACGGAAATTTTGCTGGCGCCACGCACAAATAATTTCCGTGTCAAGGGGCCCGCCATAGATATCGGTCTTCTGAATGTTTACCATTCATATCTCGCTGGACTCCGCGATAGTCACGCGTTTTAGTGACTTGAAGAACGATGGCCAGTGATGCATACGTGACCGAATGTTCGATCATGTAGAACCTGAACTTGCAGTACTACTCAGCCCACTGGCATCAACCTGAGGACCATGCAACCAGTATTTGCTCGAAAAAACCTGTGGTAATTTTTCATTAGCGCAGGAATAAGTGGTCACACATACCCTTGACAGCAGGTAAACAACCCCTTGATGCTACTAGTAGTACTTACACCCGGTGTTTGGAGAGCCACTGGCGTGCCAGTGGAAAGCCGCAAACCCATGGATGCGGCGTCGCCATAGCCATGAAAGTGGCTGCCCATGGAAGCTCCAGAAGCCCCACTGCTTTCGTCCCCCAGCGAGTGCAGAACGCCAAACAGCGCGTGACGACACTGACGAGCAGAATTCGAAAAGTAAGACACGGCAGATCCAGCATAACCCCCAGTCCAACCAACTCCAACGAAACGAAATGTCAATCAGGACGAGCCAACGAACAGACCAACGAGCAAGCGAAGGCGGGAAGTCGGTGCCAGAACCAGGAAGGGAAACTGACGAACGCCATGCAGAGGGTCAACCCCATACATGGCAGCAACATCTCTTGAACCCACCTCACGTGCCCTCGTCGATCTGCTGGTTATCTAAATCCGATGTGTGCACTCAGAGTCACACGCGTATGGCGTTGTTAACGAAAACTGATCTAATTTTGGGCTTCCTCGAGCGTAGATACATACATGGTGAACAGCTTCATACCAGGGCCAAGGAGAAACGGAAACAAATAAACACGTGGTCAAGAAAACGGACTAGGTCAACTAGTACGGTAGGTCTCCTTTGCCAAAAACCATCAAGCTCACACACTCTCGATGTCGCAGACCAGTTGGAACCTGGGAATGTCACCACTTCCGTGGCATTCCAAACCCCCTGCTATGACAATCATCATCTGGTAAGCCCATGACAACTGAACCAGCTGGGACTGTGAAAACCCACCCGATGTACGGAAGAGAGTATTTTCACGTCTTCTGGCTGTTTGTTGCCCTTGGTGTTGTCGGACACCCGCGAAGTTGAAGGAGTGAACAAGTCCATATCGACACGTTGCGTCAGCGATTCACCCCGGACGTACACCCTGGCATTCAAGTTGGCCAGAAGGGTGTTACAGTAGACCGAGCAAAGTGGAATACCGAACACGCTCCAGAGCACATTTAGTGGGTAGAGATGCAGCTACAGCGTTTAGATGAGGAAATATT
>JBBPSC010000775.1:0-14166 GCA_038093395.1 Baorangia bicolor
CAAGCTCATGCGATACGCGCTCAAACTGGGCAGCGAGTTCTGGATATACGGCATGGATGTCGTCGACAGGAGTGCGAAGTTGTGAGAGCTGGCTCCACACGATGGAGCGACCTTGCTCAAGCCACTCGACAGCAAGTTCGGGCCTATGGAATTCGAGAGCAGCGGCAGCAGCATCACACGCTTCATCTGCAGCCCGGAGAAGTTGACGGTAACGATCATGAAGAGACGAGCCTATCCATGCTAATTGTGGAATAAGGTCGACAACAACCGTGTATGCATCCAAAAGAGTCTGGGGGTCATGTCGGAGAAGGCGAACACACTGAATCCAAAGTTGGGATGCTTGAAAGCGATCGGGAGATGGACCTGTGTGGGAGCGAGCCGCGTGGGAGGAATATGAGATGGCTCGAGGGAGATCAGAACCCGAAAAGTCTCCGGAGCGTTGGAGGCGTTCCAAAATTGAAACAGTGAGGGAGTTCAGCCATGATGGCTTGTTTGGATGGTTATCAGGTGTGAATTGCACTGCATCCTCGAACACCGAAATCGATTTCTCCAGGTCAACGACGTCTCCGAAGCGCAGATAGTGAATCAACAACGAGTGGCCAAGGTTGTTTAGCCGTGAAGGCTTGTCTGGATGGCCGTCAGGTGTGAATTGTACCACATCTTCTCTGATCAAAATCGACTTCTTCAGGTCAGCGACGTCTCCGAAGCACTGATAACGAGTCAATCGCGAGCTGCTGAGGTTGTACAGCCGTGAAAGCTTTTTCAGATGGCCATCAGGTGTGAATTGCACCACATCCTCCAATATTGAAATGGACTTCTCCAGGTCGACGACATCTCTGAGGTGTTCATATCGAGTCAACAACGACACAGCAAGATTGTTTAGCCATAAAGGCTTGTCTGGATGACCATCAGGTGTGAATTGCACCACATCCTTGAACATTGAAATTGATTTCTCCAGGTCGACAACACTTCCAAAGCGCTGATAGCGAGATAACAACGAGTCGCCAAGGTTGTTTAGCCATAAAAGCTTGTCTGGATGGTCATCAGGTATGAATTGCACCCCATCTTCAGACATTGAAACTGACTTCTCCAGGTCGACAACGTTTCCGAGGCGCTCGTAGCGAGACAACAACGAGTGGCCAAGATTTTTTAGCAACACAGGCATGTCTGGGTGGTTATCAGGTGTGAATTGCACCGCATCCTCGAACATCGAAATCGATTTCTCCAGGTCGACGACACCTCCGAAGCGCTGATAGCGATTCAACAACGAGTGACCGAGGCTGTTTAGTCGTGAAGGTTTGTCTGGATGGCCATCGAGTGTGAATTGCACCGCATCCTCGAACATAGAAATCGATTTCTCCAGGTCGACGACATCTCCGAACCCCTCATAGCGAGCCAATAACGAGTTGCCGAGGTTATTTAGCCGTGAAGGCTTGTTTGGATGGCCATCAGGTGTAAATTGCACCGCACCCCCGAACATTGAAATTGATTTCTCCAGGTCCACGACGTCCCCAAAGCGCTCATAGCGAGTCATTAACGAGTAGCCGAGGTTGTTGAGCCGTGAGGGCTTGTCCGGATGACCATCAGGTGTGAATTGCACCGTGTCCTCCGTCATCGAAATCGACTTCTCCAGGTCGACCACATCTCCAAAGTGGTCATAGCGAGTCGACAACGACCTGCTGAGATTGTTTAGCCATGAAGGCTTGTCTGGGTGGCCATCAGGTGTGAATTGCACCGCATGCTCGAACATCGAAATTGATTTCTCCAGGTCGACGACTTCTCCGAGGCGATCATAGCGAGACAACAAGGAGTCGCCGAGGTTGTTGATCCGTAAAGGCTTGTCTGGATGATCATCAGGTGTGATTTGCACTGCATCCTGGAACATCGAAATCGACTTCTCCATGTCAACGACATCTCCAAAGTGCTCATAGCGAGTCAACAACGAGTCACCGAGGTTGCTTAACCATGAAGGCTTGTCTGGATGGCCATCAGGTGTCAATCGCACTGCATCCCTAAACATTGAAATTGACTTCTCCAGATCAACGACGTCTCCGAGGCACTCGTAGCGGGTCAACAACGAGCTACCGAGGTTGTTTATCCGTAAAGGCTTGTCTGGATGACCATCAGGTGTGAGTTGTACCGCATCCTCCGTCATCGAAATCGACTTCTCCAGGTCGACGACACCTCCGAAGCGCTCATAGCGAGTCGACAACGACCTGCCGAGATTGTTTAGCCACAAAGGCTTGTCTGGATGGTCATCAGGTGTGGGTTGCACCACATCTTCGAACATCAAAATTGACTTCTCCAGGTCGACAACATGTCCGAGGCGCTGATAGCGAGACAACAACGAGTTGCCAAGGTTGTTGAGCCGTGAAGGCTTGTCTGGATGACCATCAGGTATGAATCGTACCGCATCCTCAAACATCGAAATTGACTTCTCGAGGTCAACGATGTTTCCGAGGCGCTCGTAGCGAGACAACAATGAGTTTCCGAGGTTGTTTATCCGTAAAGGCTTGTCTGGATGGCCATCGGGCGTGAATTGCACCACATCCTCGAGGACCGAAACCGATCTCTCCAGGGCGACAACGTCTCCGAGGCGCTCATAGCGAGTCCACAATGAGCTACCGAGGTTGTTCAGCCGTAGAGGCTTGTCTGAATCGCCATCAGAGGTGAGTTGCACTGCTTCCTCTATCATCCGCATCGATTTCTCCAAGTCCACGAGGTCCCCAAAGCGCCTGAAGCGAGTCAACAACAACTCGGCGAGCTTGTTCAGCCAGGAAGGTTTGACAGGATGGTTGTGAGAGGTGAATTGTACTACAACCTCCAGTATCGAAATTGCCCTCTCTGGATCGGCGAGGTGGTCGAGCAATATATGCCTGCAGGAATTCGGATAGAACATGGATTGCAGGGCAGTGTCCAACCTGTGAACCTTCCCGTCGTCGTCAATGCCAATTTCTGTAGTTTGGGGAATCTCCGTCAGTTGGACTGACACGGACTTCGCAGTGCTGCCGAATACGAGGACTGCTGCGTGGTATCCATAGCTATCTGCCGGGGCAACATCCAGTACTCGGGAGAGGAGAGTTTTGCCCTCCGTCTCGTCCGGTTCATCGTGTTGCCATTGGAAGCGAGCTTCAAGAGCAATTCCGAGACTGAGTAATGTGAGGGGATCATCTGCGTGACCGCGAGGGCGGAGACGAAGTACACCCCGATACAATTTGATTGGCACGTCGAGATCGGGGTACACGTCGCTTACTCGACAATGGATCAATTTGGCGGCGGCTAGGTTGAATAGGACAGTGGCGCGATTGGGGTGGTCCAGCGGACACAGGTCTCGAGCACGCTCGAAATGTCTGACAGACACCTCGACATCTCGTCGCTTCTGATGTGCGCGATAACGAATGAGTGTACCATGTCCCCTATCCGTCAACTCCCCTAGCTGGCGCATCTCCTCTGACTCTGGAGGCTAATGACACAAGATAAGCAAGTGTTCAATGCTGAGCTAACGCGATCCGCTCACATTTGAGGCAGCTGCGTATTCGTTCCGACCATAAACCCGTCGTTCGATCTCAATTTCAAAAAAAGAGGGTGAAGGCATAACCTCCCCATCTCTTCGCTCCAAGAATCTGATAGCTACGCGATGGTGTTTAGTTTCCCAGAGGAATGGGAAATGGCACTACTCACCTTTAAGCTGTCCGTGACGATCAAGCAACTCGCCAACAGTAATTTCAAACTTGCGAAGACTCTCTCCGCCCCCCAGTGTGGGTCCCAACTCGAACGATCCAAATACTGTGAGAGATATCCTCGATGACCGATCCGAAGGCCTTAAACCTCGTTGGGAAAACGACAAGCGACATGAACAGGGTGACGACTCACAATACAATCTCGTCGCCCCATTCGAACACATCTTTGCCTACAGACACGGGCTTGTTCGAAGTTCGCTTGGTCACGTTTCCGGTTTTTACTGCAACGTAGAATCCGACAGGGATACGTTTCAGTCTGATGGCAACATCTGCAGCGCGAATGTCTGACCCAGATAACAGCGGTCGCTCAAGTTCGTGGTATGGAACTTACGAGTCATTAGGATACATTCGATTTTATCCCCAACCGTCGACTCGGAGTACTTTCTCAAATCAAGCTCATGCGATCTCTCTCGCCCCCGAGTGAGACGAGGTAGCTGCATCTGGGTGCTAAACTGTGCTGTAGAGCCACTTGAATCGTCTTCACCCACGAATCTGACTAGGAAAGGGAAGAGAAGAGCACGGGAAAGAAGTCTAGTTGGATTGATCAACACGGAAACGAGGAGATGTGTGAAAGAGATACTCGCTCAGATCGCATCCGGTGTCGTATTGTACCAAGCCTTTCGCGGTGCTAGCTATGCACACAGCCAACACAGCAGCAATTTGCGAGAGCCGTGAAGACTTTGATTACGCCTTCTGGCCTACAGCAAGTCACAGCACGGCCCATCTCCTTTGCAAAAATCAGAGAAAATCGTCACATGCGGAACGTGGACGCAGAACGGATAATGGTGTTGTATTCCGGCGCCGAGAGACACGAAGGACAGATCGTGACGGGCCCTTCAGTAGGCGCCAATGAGTCCATAAGTAGTTGTGGTTCATTTCCCAGCGAAGCGTTGTACACCGTTGCCAATTGCGAGAGCTTCAAGTTGTGGTGGGGTTCTGCACTGGGAATGTTATTGAACAAGTTGAACGGCGAGTACCCAAACTGGATCTGCCTTGAACGTGAACCTTGATGCTTGGTTTAACACACGTCGCAGACTAGTGCAATGCCGGGACGCATGCCTAGAGAATTCAAGAAAGAGACCCGACGCGAACTAAAGTCTCGTAATTCTCCCCAACGCACATCCGACCTCATCGACCTCGAGCGCAACGACTTCAAGAGTCATGGACTCCAGAGACAACGACGCGCTCCAGTAAACCGGCCTCCCAGGCTTGACCGTTTCTAATTCTCCAGACTCTGGCACTTTTCGTTGTTGGCGTATGAATGAAGAGCTGTTGAGTCTGCTGATCGAACGTCTCGGACCACGCCACGCATCCCTCATACGAACTTCAGCTTCAACCGCCATAGAACCAAAGATATGGCGTCGGCTGGCATGCAACTCTTTTCTCTTTGCATTCGAGGAGGTGGTGATTCGTGCATCAGTGGCCGTCGACGGCGCTTAGGTCCATCGCTGTTCTACACCACACACAGATACCGTAGATGAGTTCTACACCTATTGTCTTCTATGTTGTCCACTCACCTGTCTCCCATCCATTTCCTGCCACTCTACACTCACTGCACGCTTTGCCCGCTTTGCCCGCCAGGCCACTGACGCCCACTTCACGCTTTGACGACAATGGGGTCCCACATCCACCAGACTTGCAGATGGTATAAATGCGAGCATGGGCCCCTGTCCTCTGTCCGCCATTCCTTCAGAGAGCATCCTATCTCCCACTCCGAGCAGAGCTCTACATTTCTTCCATTCTATTTGATCGTTCCTTCCTAGCTTATTGTGTCCAGACATGGACTATGTCAACACTAACAATGGCACACTCCGGAACAGTGATGCCGGTTCTCACAAGGTAGGTATCCTTGTGTTCACCGAGAGTGTTTCTATTTTGACGTGTTCCCCCTGATAGTACTACGCTCTTATTTTGAACCCTCCTGTCCACCCCGGAGGTATGCACGCGCCGATGCCACAATATTACGCGTTGAGGGACCAGCGCCGTATCGAGCGTGTACCACGTCCGCTACTCCTCAGTCCGCAACATGAAAGCATCCAGGGCATCACCTTCAGTGTTAACGGTTGGCCTGGTGTCCGCGTGAAGGATGTCCTGAAGGACACAGTCATGATCGACGCCGCGAATGACGCAGTGTTGGGGCACCACAGGTGGAGGTCGATCGTGGTGAACGTTGAGGTGTGGACGGTGGCTTCACCACTGTTCGTTGTTCTGAAACCAACTTCACAGTGGCCAGGCTACGATCCTAGGAGTTTTGGCGACCCCATGGGTTCGAGAATCGATGTGCGTCCCGGCGGGAGGGATATAACACGTCAAAATCTCGCCAGAGAGGTTTGTGGTTTACTGTTTAACTTTCACAAGACAGTTTCTGTGGGTATTTATTCCTATCAAACTGTTCGTTTTCTAACGAGAATATTTCGGAACAGAAATACCCCGTTGCCCTTGGTTGGGAACGATGGGCGTTGACCTCTGGCCCGGAAGGTATTCGTGTGCCTGATATCGTTTTGTTCTCCATTCATTACTACCGGAATATCTGGGTCCCCGAGCTCTACGTGATTGAGTGAGGGATGAAACACTCTCCTTTTTTCTTAGCCATTCTTTTGCACCGTAGAGCAATCATGAATTTATTTGTATTTTATCCACACCCTTGCATTTTGACTCTCACCGTGGTTTTTGACACATCCTCTGCCATACACTTCTTGTTTTCGTTCCCGCATTCGTCGCATTCGTAGATTCGTCCCATGCATTTTGACTCTCACCGTGGTTTCTGACACACCCTTCTGCTATACACTTCTTGTTTCCGTTCTCGCATTCATCGCATTTGTAGATTCGTCCCATCGCATCCTAGACACCAACTGTTACCTCCTCCAATATACTATACTCGCAAAGACAGTATGCTGTTCAATCTAGAGTATTAGTTGTACGTAGTGCAGCATACACTGTTTTATTTCCTCTGGAAGATCTCCTGGAAACTAAATATTCTACATGTATAGGAAATGACGCATCGTACTGATGGCAGAGCCTCGCACAACTTTTGAAATATTCGATGCTGCAAATTAGATAGCGGCTGCAAAGAGCGAGTACATCAGTGGAAGCACTGACAGCAACGAGGGTATAGAATTAGATACCAAGACGTATGTAAAGAATGCGTTGATCAAGTGGTATATCCACCAAACCTTTCATCGTCTTGTGTAGCGTGAATGCTGCGCGGGTGGGGTCCAGATGACCTGGCTCGTCCATCATATTGTTATAGAACCTCGAGGCGATCTTCTTCGTCTGGCCATCGTCCACGGCCCCCATCGTTCCAATGACAGAACGAAACCTAGCGAACTGCATCGCCGACGCGACATGGATCACCTCGTCCGAACTCTCCTCATCTCCGACAGTCGTGTGACAGGCGGAGAGGTATGCAAACTGGGGGTGCTCAAAATTGCACTGGACGATGCGCTGGATGGTCAAGTGACCATCGCGGAGCGCAAATGCGGACTCGAATGGTTGTTTCGGGTTCGAGAGACCATGACAGGCAATGCGAAACCATTGGTCATTGGTCAGCTCTTCAGTGACCCGAGAGAGGCAGCATTCTGGACCCTCAAGACGTGTGAATGTCGTGACGTCTTCGAAGCGCCGACCAATGCTCGCCATTTCAGTGCGAACGGAAACGAGTTTACTCTCGCCAATGGCATGGACTTGACCTATAGCAACAATGCGTTTCCTTTCCGTTGCAGAACTTGATGCATGGCGCCGTCTGGCACGGGTGAGGGCGGTCAGGGTAGTGGTGTAAGACAAGATATACAAATCATCGAGATTTTGTTCGCCCTTCCTGTACGGGCAGGCGGCGCGTAAGGGAAGGAGAGTGAACTCGGCTGTGGGGCACCACTAGATACGTGACTGGGATGCATGTATCGTCTGGAGGAAATCGACAATGGGGGAAACAACCTGGTCCCAAAGTTCCCGCAAGAGGACACCAAGATCTCTCGTCACATTCACCCACTTCGCGTGCAAAGTCAAGGTACGGAGTTTCGGAGACAGCACACGAACACGTACTTTTATGAACTGCAATGGGATATGAACAGAATCCTGATCGAGTAAGACGACGAGCGCGTCACAGCTATACTCGCTCGCATTCATAGCGATGACAGGTCACCTGCTGGCTCGGACTGCCGGTTGGAGATCTACGAAAAGCGGGGGCAGAAGGAAACGTGAGAGACTGGGCAAATGCCGGATATCCCTCACGACTTCTTGGAATTCGATGTTGAGATTAGTCTGGTCAACAGACTAATGGCTGACATCCTCGGAAGGGATATTGCCCCCGGCAACTTGGGCCGCAAGAATCCCAAGATAGAGTTTCGGTCTTACTTGTAATTTCCTATGTTGTCAATTTCCCATTTCTCAAGCTCTTCTGTGAACTTGAACTTTTTGTCCGTGTTGATTGTTTTTGCTCGGGTAATTGTCAAGCAGATGAATCGATGAGAAATGAGTGACTTTACTGCTTGGAGCCACCGCGCGAAGAAGACGCTCTATACATGGTGACTCTTTCATAGTGACTACCGAATCAGCTTGAACCTCGGAATTCTCGAGTCTCACGTCTTCACTTGCCATTCGACTAGCGACTCGGAAGTTACAAATCTCGATGCAACATCGTCCCATCCCTGTCAGCTTTCTTTTTGATACAGACCTGACGGATCTCATCCTCACTACGCTCTCCGACATCCACAGCCTAGAGTGCTTCGTCTTATCCTCGAAGTTCGTATATAATATCTTTAATACCTACCGTGCTTCCGTCCTTCGTGCTGTCGTATCTAATCATTTGGATTCCGCCACTCCATTGGCCATGTGGCTCCTCAAAGTCATGATGGACGTCGATTCCTATTGGCATGGCTGGCTTGCCCCATTGGCAGTAACCAAACTTCCCAGAGAGGAAGATTTCCAACCGAACGATCTTCGCATCATCGTCACCATGCGAGAAGCCCACATGCTTGCCATCAACCACGACATCGTTCAAGAGCTTGAATCGTTGTACAGCTGCCAGAGGTGATCGATTTCTGTGAGTCAGTACGACATTCTCCGTCGCTCATGCCGTATATTTCAGAAACAAGGATCCCCGATCGTCCTCGAGTCGGCTCGCGTCGCACGAGTCCGAGCGATTCCAAATGGCGTTGTACAGAGTGTGGTTCGTCTGTGCCCTATACGGCCGCTCCGCACCTGCGAATCGTGTCGGAAAAAGCAAGTCCAAGCGTCTCTCGGAAATCCTGAAGGATCTCGGGGGGATGCAGGCCAAGTTCCTGCAAAGCTTTACGCCTTCACAGATGGCGCCAGTTCTGGAGGCATGGATGTTTATGGTGGACTTGGCGACTTGGGCCGTTAAAGCATATTTTTTCCCCCAGAAAAGTCAGTAATTGCTT
This sequence comes from Baorangia bicolor, assembly GCA_038093395.1. Classification (NCBI taxonomy): domain Eukaryota; kingdom Fungi; phylum Basidiomycota; class Agaricomycetes; order Boletales; family Boletaceae; genus Baorangia; species Baorangia bicolor. The sequence goes on from JBBPSC010000775.1 coordinate 9,140, forward strand.
GTTTTTTCTGTCTCCGATCCTCAATCTGTACGGAAACCAAAGACTATCGTTTCTTGGAAGCGTATCTAGTTTGGTCAGGTCCCAGCACGACGTTACAAGCCTTCCAAGGCAACTTGACGAGCGTAGAGCGGAAAGTCGTTCCTGCTCTATCCGCGTCCTACGAACAGTTTTGTGAAGTTTTCAACGTGGCGAATTTGCCCAAGCGACCAAGAACCGGGATTTTAATATCCCCGAATGAGTGTTTTCTGAACACGTTGAAATGTATGCTCTGGTGACTTCATCTCGACGCGGCTGAGTACAACGTGACTAGGCCAACAATGCGCACGAGCACCCTTGGGAGGCTTGTGGAGTGAATCAAGTCGTTGCCTTCTTTATGAATATAGGATGAATTAGCTGATGTGTTGACCTCAGACTGGTCTTACTTACGCGGGATAGTTCCGCCTTCAGAGTTTTTCGAGTTCCTCGAGCTTCCTTGGTGGAACTCATATATCGACACAGATGCCTTGGAGAAGGTTTGTCACAGCACACCCTACTTCCAACTTATCTGCGAAGTCTTTGTCCTCCGATACAAAACCTGGAAACCAGGACACTGGCTTTGCATGACCTGCCTCCAGACATTTATGCGCGATAATATAGAAGCATTTTGTCGATCTCGGGGATACCCAGAGCAGGTCAATCAATGAAAATCCGTTTTCCAGCAAGATCGTGGTCAGAGCGAATGTCATATAGACGTGTCCTGGTTTGATTACATTCCTTTGCATGATCAAGCACTGGTTTGTTTTACATCTACTTTACACTTTTGCTTGGAATGATTCCGTTTCACTCACACACTCGCGCCGTAGATACCCTCTGGTTAGAGCCTTGCTGTGAAGAGTTTCTTATTTGGCTGGTCGCTGCGGGAGGCTTTCCAGGCAGCATAGTACAGAGACAGCCCGTCCGTCAACCCTGGCTTCTTTTGCTGCCAACCCAGGAGGGACTTGGCAAGGTACGGCCGAAGGAGAACGGTGGTCGACAGAGCCTCCTCGAATACTGATCACCGATCAAACAATGATCAGCACCAAACCAACCCCACAAGACAAACTACAACGCACGATTCGTAGGCTCGATCCACACATGTGGTCCCTTGGTGCCAGAGACCCGGATCAGCTTCTGAAGGAAGTCGTCGACAGGCTCTGTAGTCTCATTGCTAGCATCTATCGCAAGCCCACCAAGGATGGGCGCTTTCTCGACCGCTCGAACGTACACATCCGCGAGATCGTCGGCATGAATGAGCGCAAACCGTCCTCCGGGTTTCCCATACCACGCAACCTGGCGGCCCGCCTTGGCCGCCTCGAACACCGGATCAAACATGGAGCCACTCTTTCCGTACAACAACGCAGGCCGGATTACGATCCCGTTCACGCGGTCGTCTTTGAGCACCGCTTGTTCGACGGGGGGACGCCATGCAACGAGCGTGGCGGGGTTCGAGAGCGGAGTCGTGTCCGAGACGAATTCCTCTGTGCTCGAACCGTGTGCCCAGGCACCCGAGGTGTAGATGAAGGAGACTTTGGGTGAGCCGGTGGGACGGGTGGATTGGGTGGTGGTGGCGACGGCGTTGAGGAGACCCACCGTGATGGTGTGTAGATCGACGGTGCCTCCCAGGGCTTCGATGACGACGTCGATGGTAGGAATCAGGTGGGCCCACACTTGTGTGTCGGTGGGTTCGCCGATGATGGGGAAGACTGTAAGGTGGTGGTGAGTTGGTCACTTCGTCTCACAGACGAGAGAGAGCGGGAACGTACCCTCGTCGACAATCAGCTGCTTCGCCTTTGTTTCGGAACGGGTGATGCCATACACGATATGCCCTGCTCTGCTTAGAGCCTGAGCGACGGGGAAACCGATGAAGCCAGAAGCGCTGGAGAGTGCGTTAGTCTTGATCGCTCCTCGTCGCAACCTCTGCTTACCCGAAAAGGAGTACCTTCATCGTGCTCTTGCTCGGGATATCAGTGCTGAAGGGGTATGAGGACTCCGGAACTAATCCGTCTCCAGATCATTATATGCCACTGTCGCAGGACTTCTCCAATCTCAAAGCTGTGCTTGATAATGGTGGGAGAGTTGACGGACTAATTTATCTCAGGGGCTATTTTCGCGTGGTCGACTGTCAATCGGGGTTGCAACGGATTATTATCCTAATCTTGGTTCCAGAATATAGGTCCCATCAGGCGGTCTTTTCATACGTAATCCAGCCAAGGCCTTGCACAACAGATTTACCAAAGTTTTGTGCTGGTCTAAACGTTGGACAAAACGAAATCTGGAGCACTCTTGAGTCGATGCGGCTCGGTGACCGCGGAGAGTCACCGGCTTTTTATCTCAAGCCCCTATTTGGTGCAGTTGGTCCATTCCGAGCTACCTGGGTCGATATCCGCGTGGTCGGTCTTTATGGCAGGCGCCGCAGGCGCATCATGGACCCTTGATGACAGGCCTTCTCTATCTGGGACAATCTGTCAGCTAGGCGTAACCGTACCGATATGACTTGTGTAGCTACACACGCTACTGTAAAAGGCATGTCAACTTGAAGTTCCACTTCTTTTCTTGTCATCTCCGCGCCTTGCCACTGTAACAGTCAATGATCCAGAAGAATTATGCAATTATTCAGTCATGATACTCGTGCATCGTGGCCTCCTGCTCCTGCTTCCAGAGCTTACCGCGCTTTCTGGCCTTTTTCGGGTCAAGATTAGACCAATCAATCATGAGCGATTTTTCAAACGACGTGACCTGAATCATCGAGGTAATTTTGATGCCGAGTGGGTGCTCAATCGACCAGTGAATGCTAGCGTGCAGTGGGACAACAACTTGAAGTTCCGACTTCATTTGACGGGGACGTATCCACCATAGTCACGTGGATGAACACTTCAACTGCCGACACCTTTCTTCGATTACGGTACTTACCTCTTACCTTTTAAACCACTACAGGCCCAGGCTTCTCTCTAAATAGAGCGGAAGCCTGTAGTCTTTGTCCTTTACCAGTACTATGACGTTCACGAATAGTTACGACTAGGTTCTTTCGTCAATATAATCTCTGTCAAGTCTCGCAGCTGGAAGGTCTCGAGCCTCGCTCGAACCTTATTCCCAAGTCGTCGAGCTTCGCTCGTGACTCTCTCGCCGATTCAAGCCCTGTCGGACTCCAAGAACTGTCACACTTCATATCGGATCTTACTGTGAGTCATGTGGTCCAATGGTCATTCACCTCACTATTTGCGCTGCTGAAACAGGTGGCTCTCAAGGCGTGGGTAAACCTGAAACAGCGCTCATCTGCGCCAGCGAAGGTCCTGAGTCTCCTATTCCTGGACGAAATTGACGAAATTGAGAACAAAAATTGGGAGCCGTGCGGATCTACCAGCGTGCACAACCAGCCAAGGTCCGAGCTACGCTGATATCCGTCCAACGACGCAGCAGCTGAAAAGTATATATTACCAAGCATGAATCAACGTTGTTGATCTTCTTTTGCTGGGCTGTGCTTCAATCAAAGAATATGAACATCGTTCCGACTCCAATGCTTACACCTTGGCTTCGGTCTTTTTCACCTTTGCATGAACCTCGTTTTGGCGCATCTCCATGTCCATCGTGGTTCGATTAGCTAACCTGGCAGGGAGTCAAGTCGCATGCGTATTTCGGGGTTTGGATACGACGGGGCCCTTTGATCAATCCAATTATCTGGCGTCGTTTTCCCACTATTTGGTTGTCGGGTGCTTTGCGAAATTTCCGTGACTAGACGTCTCTCAGGCAGCCTTGTCAACACTCGAGATGTGTTCCAGCAGGACGATGCAATGACGCATTAAATTATACGCTGGAAGAAAGGCCTCACCTGACGACGGACGGCATGTATGGAACAATCCACAAACGACGACAAAGGTGGTAACATGATCAGATTGGTTGCCACTTGAATGGCAGGTTAGATGCGGCAGTTAGGACCAACTCCACAACCTGGAAACTGTATTGCAAGGAAGTTAACTTGCCCCTTTCTCCATGGTGTGATTTTGTCAGCTTGAGTACACACAACTCTGAATACAACGGCTCAGCGTACCGAGCAGGAGTTACTAGGGAACCCGGTGACGTCCACAAAACAACGCTAATGACATAGATAATCATTGCACAGGTGGATGTAGGGGATATAGATTGAATACAGATAAGAATCATTGTAGATTCAGTGATGCAATTGTGTCCACAAAGCTAACAAATAACTTACTAGGCCACGAACTTGCGTGAAACTCCCAGGCAAGGATTCTGAGATGGCGATGGATGACGTGATTATACTAGAGGTTCAGCGCGGTGGAAAAAAAATACATAAAAAGCTGAGGTCATGCCAGGACTCGAACCTGGGTTTTGGGAAGATGGTATCAGAATCCCAAGTGATAACCGCTACACTACAAGACCATTGGCCAGCATAATTCGGATATTTCATCAGTCGTCACAAGAACCGAAATATGCGTCACCAACTCTACACTCTCCCCGCCATTCTACCTTAAGTTTTTAGATTAGATAATGAAGGGGGTGTTTGTGAGTGATGTCGTTTTCTACGTACATTACATGGCTCGTTGGGACATGGTGAAATACCGATTCGAGACGTTCGCGCGTATTGTTCTCGAGTTTCACTGTGGTACCTCGGACTCCCAAAGGTATGTAACGGTATGGTGTGGACGAGTCGCCCAGAGCGACCGGTGCAGTCGGCATCCCTGGACAGGGTCGGTTGCGTGTAGAATGTTACTGCTAGAGCTGGTGATATTTATGATTTGGTTGCGTACCTGAGTATACCACTGGGGGTAGGGTCAAAAGTCCGGGAGGGCCCGGGGGCGGAACCTGCACATGGCGTCCATCGCAGCGACAATGAGCGTCGCCAGGTTTCTCATCTGTAACCTGGAGACCGGGGGCATACTGTACATACAACCCCGTTTTAGCAGCAGAAAATTTCGGCATTGGGCCTGGGATCTACTCGTTATGTGAAATAACTCGTAGTGGATCGCGTCAGCGCTATCGGTTGGACCCAAACG
>JBBPSC010000777.1:0-14143 GCA_038093395.1 Baorangia bicolor
CGCGAACGCAGATAACATGGGGTCGAAGGAGCCCATCTCGACTATGTTTCATGTTAGTGTCAGGACGCATCAACGGACCACTTATACTGACAGACGTTGAACTCAAATATAGGATTGGAGATTGGTATGAAATCCCCAGCTATATCGTTCGATGTATTTTGACCTGGTGCAGAGAGGTCTGACACAACAATTGGAAATGGCATCGTATATGATGTGAATGATTCGCTGACATCCGTATATCAGCACATTGTTATTTCACCTGCCCCTCGGTACTCACGTTTCGGCGACTGATGACCACAGAATCCCCGCACCATGGGTGTAGGATTCATCGTAAAAATTAGATGAAAATGTCCCATTGGCGAAATGTCTCGCCAATGCGCGCCCCCAGAAGTCGGCAAACGTCACAGCATAACCAGCGTCGTATTTTCCCTGCAGTTCGTCGACTATATTGGTGAGGTACTCGGTATCAGTGATGGGATTGGAACTAGGCGTATTGATGTCATATTCAGCGTTCCATCCTCCCCATGAGTTGTTAGCAACGGTGGGATTAGGGTATCCGAAGATGAGTTCCTGCATTGTCGGGAAGTTGGCTTGTGCGAGGGAAGTCAAAAACCACGATCCTCCAGATAATCCTGCCAAGTAAGTTGCCGTTTGAAGCAATCCCCCAACACCGGCACTGTTTGAGGATGCGTTCCTCCCGTCCAACGCATTCAACACGCCTGCACCAAAAATCGCAGCCCGGTAACCTCCTCCGCTCGTCGCAATCCCGAAGTTAGGGGTTTGCGAGCTGGACCCGCTCAGGATGCTGGACACGTACGAAGGTAGAGTGACGTTGGTGGCCTCGACGTTGCCAAGGTAGGTTTTCCAGGCTTGTGGGATGACCTGCGATCGGCGAGCTTGGACATACGAGGCTTCGGAGGTGGAGAGGGTTTGGTTTCCAGGTGACGATCCCACCATGCGAACGAGCGCAAAGCCCTGCGGACAGGTTCCTACAAGTGGCGTGTAGGCCCGCGAGGCAATGCTCTGCGCTGCGACTAGCCATGCCGGCAGCAATAACAGACAAAGCCAGGTGGCGACGTTGACTCCCAACATCACGCTCGATCAAGTGGGATGAAAGGGAAGAGGAGAGTGGGTGTCGCTGCCTGTCTTCTAGTAACCCGTTTTGTCTATGTTGATTTATAAACGCTGAGACACCCCACGCATAGAGAAGTCATTGGCCAGTTCAAGTAAACGTGTGAGACGCACACAAAAATATTCTCACATATACTGGAGGCGCTGCTAATGTTCTTAGAGATCCTCCGAATCGGCACTCTGAAACGGGTATTGGAATGAGTTTTGCTCGTTCTGTTTTTTAGCAGCCGAGATCAAGTGACTGGTAAGCAGCCCACCCCAAGTCCACGGGTATGCATGCAAAACCAAAGCATTCATTTCAGCGAGGTTTACAGACGGCCCAGTCAGCCACGTTTGAAAGTCAACTGGAATGGCAAGCGTGATTTCACGTACATGGCATGATTGATCCGAGAACCACCCCAATAATGGGGAGCGCAGTCAAGAAGAGCGAGTGAGTCTACACGGCGCAGATTGGCAGGCCCAGGTACTACATAGTTCCGAGTCGGAAGCACTGCCAAGCAACAACCCATGTGGTCTACTTGACAGGGCCATCCGGGCATCGGCGCCAACAGCAACCAAATATAAGCTGCCTGCACAAGTTTGCATCACATGAGTTTGGAGTCTTCTCACGAGACAACACCATACGAACCTTCGTAATCCAGTACTCGCTTTGCACGAAGGCCCGGTGCGTAATATTTGATGAGCTATCAACTGCTACGCCACAATAATTTGCTATGAATATCGCTTACCACATTTGATCAGACCAATGTCATGCCTAGTTACTTTTCAAAACTGCTTTATTTCTTCAACGATTTATTTTCTGGAAACCTACAAAACATGTTTGATGAGTTTCTTACTGCTACGAAGTTGAACAAATTCATTATGTAGTCTTTTTGCTGAGATGCACACGAATCGGTGTTCGATGAGGACGCTGGACTTACCCTGGCATTTTGTGCCGAGCGGGACTTAAATCCGGGCGACTAACCAGTTATGTGGTTGACCAAGTACATGGTAAGTGATAGTAATTGTGGTTCTTACCAGAAGTTCCTTGAACCTGCTGGATATACGTTTTCGCCCTGCAAACGACGACGACGTGGCCCAGAGAAAAAGTAAACCTACAAGCGTCGACGTGAAGGCATCATCTAGCGCCTCGGCAGGCGACACCCAAACTTAACCTTACGCCTCAACTCCCTTTTTATTAATTGTGTGGTTTGGGTTAGGAGGCTTATAGACGCTAGGCGCATATATATATAGTGCTCATAAGCAAGGGGCCCATGAGTCTAGGCGGGCCAGCCCGACTGGCTTCCAGCTCAAGGTTGTATGTTAGTGAAGGACACGCGTCGAGAGGGACTTTCTTAGTTATAACCTCCGAGTCGTTCACATCTCAGAGGGTGTGTAGTACAAAAAGACAAGTGGACGTGTATCGTCCAGTTGCCAATTACAGAGAGCAGCTCCCTGTAGCTAACTTACATTCTATACATACCTACCAGCAGCGGGTATTTCCGGGCTGCCATCGAGATGCTTAAAAGGGGGTTTGGACAATTACGGAAGGCCGTGCCGACCTTCTACCTCCTGGCGCACAATTTCATCCACCAACAGATCAACCACTGTCGTCTGTGAACAGCCAACCTGGTTATTCTCTTCTCTGCCTCACTAGTAGGAAACGTTATCGTACGCATATTCGAGCATCCATTGATCGCGCTCAGGACCAAAGTGCTGCGCACGAAACCTGTTCACTGGGTCTACTCTAGTTCGGACAAGGGGTTATGGCTCCGCCAGTAGCTGTATACGTTGTTGCGGCTGTCGTAGGTGTAGTGGCAGCATTTGCGTTCAAAGAGGTATGTTCATGTTCGCCATACGCCATCTGCATCCCTAGGAAGAAACACGTGCACTCACACGCCCCTCGTCTATTCTCTTCTCCCTGTGCTTGCTGTTTTTACCTTCCAGTTCGTTTACGAACCGCATATAGCCCCAAAAATTGAAGCATGGGCTGAAGACTTTCTCGAGCGGAGACGCATGGCACGCAACAGACATGCGAGCGCCGTTCCGGTTAGGACGTCTCGACGTCGTCGCGATTCATCCTCTTCCAATTCGTCACATCACAACAATGATCTTGAGAGAGATCGGGGTGATGATGATAGAGCACCAGGGCCGAATGATTTCCCTGTGGATGAACTCGAACTAGAACCGCTTGCTTCGAGAGGGGTAGATGAATGGCGGAATGCGGTACTCAAAAGTCAGGAAAGAACACAGGAAGGTTTAAGAAGACGAAGGACGGATCGCCTCAGGGATGACTTTGATGGTTTTGACAGCACGAGCACAACCCTTGACGAGGTGAGTGCCTGGTGGGTGTCTTTGCTTCCTGGCGTCCTCAATCCGATTATCACAGTCATTTATATCTCTTACGCACACCCCACTCGCATCGACACACGTGATCTCGAATATTTCCTCCCCAATCACACCTAGTACCGTGTCACTGCCTCTGACGCCGACTCGTCGCCTCCGGTCCGAATCTTGGTCAACGACAACGCAAGGAGATATTAGTACAATATTCATAGCTCCACACTCCCCGTCCTCCCCTATCCATGAAATACCAATGATATCTCCGAGCTCCGGTTCCGCTGGCCAGACGCCCCCCCTACCCACCGATAGTGTGGGCCATCTTGACGTTGCTTCCCCATCCCCGCTTGCGATTCCCAATGCTATCCGTCATTCACCTGCAACTGAGGGTGCCCCACACCCCTTGCCATTCACCCCAACGTATCAAGTCATAGCTGATGATTCTCCATTTGGTCCACTCCTCCCGGACACGCCCCGTTCAAGTGCGGAGATGTACGGAGAGAGGCCGTTTTCGCCGATTACGAGGGTGATGGGATCTTCGTCTGACCCCGTTTCTGCCGCTGGGTCAAAGGAAACATTCTCCTCTAGGACCAACTCTACGATTTCAATCCGGACGCTCAGAAGTTCTGGAGTGCTCAGGAAAAGCAGCGGACTCGTAAATGAAGTGCTAACGAGTCGCTCCGACGACGGTAGCGACGAAGAAAACCATCTGCATGCTTCCACGTCTACTTTCGCATTGGCGAGCTCCGGTCTTGGTACGAACGAATCAGTCATTTCATCTCTGTCAGAACGGTACCCAGCTCCGCCCACGCCCCCTGTAGTCATTTCCCCACCCGCATCTTCCGCTGGTTTGATCTCAGCACCTTCATCGCCCCGCAGTGGCGGTTCAGAGGTTGTGGTGCAACATGACGTTATAGCCACAGCACCGCATTCCCCCTCTCACCCCCTCCCCCAGACACATTCTTCTCTACCCTTGCTCCAACTACCCTTAGACTCGTCGAGTCCACGTCTGATATCTCGATCACGATCCCCAACACATTCAGAAACATCTCCAGCTCTCTCCTACGCCTCTTTCCTTTCCCCGATGCCTATCAGTCGTGCTGCGTCCGAGTCTGAAGGAGACGAGTTCTTGTCGGTCGTTGGTGATGATAGCGATTGGAGTGCATCGCCTGTTACATCCAGCGGACATACGGGGCCCGTGCAAGACAGGGCAAATAACCCATTCCTCGACTTTGAACATCTGACGCCCGATGTCAGAAGGAGCGGTTCTGAGCATGGGGACGGGAGTGAGGGAAGTGAGGTGCTTGTTTCTGACCTCGGACAGGAAGGCGGGAGTGAGATGGGTAGTGACGAAAGTTGGGGGAGTGCGAGGAGGTATTAGATTGGGAGGTGAAGATGTCTGGGTAAGCTGAGCAAAGCAGGCAGATACAGGCAATTCTGGGGTTGATACACGATCATCGGCTCCGATCTAAGTGACCTGTGTTTTTTCCTTTCCTTTGCTCGTGGTGTATTATTTTTTCTTTCAGATAAACGGGCAATCTGGTATCGTGTTTTGCTTACTTTGCTATCTCGTTTGTTTTTGCCATGTACAGTACCTGTGTTGACAACTGGAATTATCCAGGCACAACCACCAATCAATGTGTATTTATGATAGTTGCGCAAGTGCCGCATTCATTGCTAGCAGATGCCTGTAGGCAATCGATCTATTGGCAGTGTACGCCAAGCGTGCTCGATGCAAAGGTTTTTCGCTAATGACTTAGTAGGCGTGTACATTTACGTTGAAATATAGCGCAATTATATACTTTCAGCAGATTGCGATCTATGATCTGTAGTTCTATCAGTGGTTCGAAGGTATGGCTAACTTAGTCCTTGCGTGCTCGCTTCTTGGAGGCGCCGTTCTGCATCTCAACGTCTTCATTCGCCGCGACGAAGTAGTCCAGAGATCCCTTGGGGTCAGCCTTGATCGTCTTGCTACCTTCAGTCCAACCGATAGGGCAGACCTCTCCATGTTTGTCCTGTAGCGCCGGATTACGAACGATTCCATACACAAAATCCGCAAACGAACCGTAAACTGGAACGCCTGCAACAGACGGATGGTTTCATCGACAGAACGACCGACTGGCAAGTCATTGACCGTGATTTGCCTAGAACCACGCGATGAGGCACTCCAAATGTATGACGGATCCAAGTGACATCATCGCATACCTTACGATGCCCTTTGGATCGATAATGAAGAGACCTCGGAGAGAAATACCCTCCTCCTCGATGAGAACATCGTAATCACGCGAGATCTGCATGTTCCTGTCCGCAACCAGAGGAAGTTTCAAGTCGGGACCGAGACCACCCTGTTTCCTCGGTTGTTGAGCCCAAGCAAAGTGGGAATACTGCGAATCAGTCGAGACACCTGTTGAACGTGAGTAGCCATTGTTCCTGCATTGGAGTACTACTAACCGAGGACGACAGCGTCCAGCTGCTTGAACCGAGGGAGGGCATCATTGAATCCAAGAATCTCGGTGGGGCAAACGAATGTAAAGTCCCTATGGCGACATTGCTCAGCTTATTGTAACGGTCATTCCAAGACTGTTTGGAGGCCTACATCGGGTAAAAGAAAAGAACAACCCTACAAAAAATAATTGAAGCTAAAGCTGCTACTTGAATTAACAGGACCTACCATTGCCCAAGGTAATCTACGAGAGAAATGTCTTTGAACATGCCCTCGACTACGGCTGTCGCCTTGAACGCTGGAGCGGGACGTTGAACTCGAGCAACCATGGTTACCAGTGGTCAAGATGTGACAAGGAACAGGAAGGAATGAAAAGACCCGATCACGCCATTTATTTCGCGTCTCGACGCGTTATATACGCTTATTTCGTTCTTCCCAAATTTGGACACCATCCAGTTTATGTAAGCCCGTGACGAAGCTTCCTCCGCGCCCCCCGGTGAGGACTATCGTCGAGAGACGTCCTCCCGCGATACTGTGCATACAACCATGAAGACACTTTTACTTTTGCACGAAACTCTCGTGGTTGGGTTTACGCTCATCGCGGCAGTAACACCCCAGCCTAAATCCCATTCCCGCTACCCAGATCTCGAGACCACCCAGGTACGTGTTCTTCGTGGAGGTGCTCGATGCTCTGTCGCTCCTGTGATCAATCAGAACGGATTGGTACGTTGTCATTGTATGAGAGCTTAACCCCGGGTGGTGAAACTTGGTTAGTCCGTGTGGTTATCGATTCCCGATGGTAAGCGGCAGTCCTACGAAACCAAGTATAAGTAAAGGGGGTGCAGTAACTGAACATGCCTTTAAGTCACTGAACTTTTAGCATTGATTGACAGTGTTTGACTTGATGGAAAAGACCACGGAACCCTAGCCTCGGACCAAGGTTACAACTTTCGAGCAACCTTACTACTGAACTTTCGCTAGATTTCTCTGTATCCGCGGTCCGTTTTGCCCAGATCCCCAGTGAGTGAGCCAACTGCTTCCCCTGAGTATTCCTCCTTGTTTTAAGTCGGCGATCATCATACCGAGGTATGGTATGCGTATTTTTGTTCTTACAATAGTTTCCAGGAGCTCCGTCTTTCAAATTAGCGAAGCGACAATTTGGCGCCGCTGTTTGGCCGCTGTTGATCAGACTTGGGGATGGCTAAAGTTCCCGTACTATTGCAAACAAAAATTCCAAGTCGAAGCTTTGAAAAATCGGCCTATGATTTTGCAGGTAGCTGTAATGAATAATCAGGCTCTGGGCCATGCTTAGGCGGGAATGAAGCAACGTTGAACAACCCAATACATTCAGACTGAATTTACGTGATCACAGGCCGACACTGGTCGCATACATAACCCCCGAGTCCCGGCTGCCCACGGTCCATCGCACACCAAATACTGATCCGCGAGCGTCGGATTCCACAAAAGGTCATCCCATTATGGTAAGAACATGAAACTTTTTGTCAGCAACGAGGAGTCAGAAGTTTTGGACTAGAGTAAATGTTATCTCGCCCACTGCGATGCTGTCGACTCACGCGTCAGGATTACTATCAGATCGGAAAGCAAACCATTGCTGCTGCGCACCGTTGGTTGTTTGTGGTGGTAAGTTATGTCATGTTCGAACGTCACACTTGTGACAACATTGATCATTATTGCGATGCAAAGACTAATTGGGCCGGGCGCCGATCTGCAAGTCGGTTCAGGTTAGCCGAGTTCCTAGGACCGCCTTGAACCAGTTTTAGCGCAGCGGCGACCCTGAATCTCCTTTTTTGCCAGTCGTCCAGGCTGACTTGCTAGTGCTTAGTGGCTTAAGCGGGCCGAACCGGTTTACTGTAATGTGACCAAGGTATAAAGTTGGCTGTTCTCGAACCTGCCGTGCGCTCAGAAATGGACACCCAAGCCCTCACAGGACACCCCGGCGCTGGGGATCTGAAGGTCACACCAGTGGTAAAGCCTGACACAGAACCGCTCGGTGCAGCGTATGGGCTCTCTCCAGAGCAAGCGACCTTCTTCAAGGCAGCGACTGGGATCGACGATGATGACGACCTTAGGACTCACATTCTAGAAGTCCAAGAGAGGGCATATAAGGTCAGATGTGATGTCGTTTTGAGTGTACCCCGGAAAGTGAATACAGCTTGGACATAGATATTCCCCTACCCATGTATTAGATGGTTCACATTCCTCCAGTACGTCTCTCCTTCTACATTGGCACATTCAAAATTCTGATTTCCATCCAGGCTAGGGATCGCGACACTTCCAGAGTACCAAAGTATTATCAAGCTTGGTCAAGAGCGTCCGGACGGGATCCTGCTGGACATTGGTTGCTGCTGTGAGTAACCCGCACTTCGTGAGCTCCACTTTCCATGAACATTGACGAGGTTGCGTGCACTAGTTGGAGTGGATGCGAGGAAAGCCGTGGCAGACGGTTTCCCACTCAAGAACACCGTGATCACTGATTTGAAGAAAGGTACATGATTCGCGACGATGTCAACCAATATTGACATCTTTCAAGAGTTCTTTGAGATGGGTCACACCCTCTTCAATACAACGCCAGCAACCTATCCACTTAGCTCTGTCCCTGGGGATGGGTTTGACCCCAACATGTTGCAAATCGTCCCTCCTTTCGACGAGCCTCCTTCAACAGAGAGACCAGACTTATCCACGTTGACTTCGCTAACTCCACTTGCTGGCCGTTGTGCGGTGATCTACGCATCTAACTTCTTCCACCTCTTTTCAGAGGAAAATCAACTCCACTTGGCCAAAGCGTTAGCAGGGCTATTGTCTTCTCAGCCTGGCTCCATGATATGCGGTGAACACGCTGGAAACTACCAGAAAGGAGTGTTCCGTGAAGAACATATTGGCAGGATAGTTGATATGTTTGAGCACTGCCCTGAATCTTGGAACGCCATTTGGGATGGCGAAGTCTTCGCAAAGGGAAAGGTGAAGGTAGACGCGAAAGTAGAATGGGTAGAAAGAACAGCTGGACTTGCATATCACCGGTTGCAGTGGTCGGTGGTGAGGTTGTAGCTCGAACGGAGAAGTAGAAGTAGTACGCCAAGTAGTACGCACACCTTTCTACATGTGCGCAAGTTAGTCATGTTCAGGTAGCCACCGCGCATGGTTAAGTGGCGCTGTAGGGGGATTCAGCATCAACAACACCAAACACTTAACGGCAGCTGTCCCCAAGACCCGACGAATGGTGCTCCTGAGCTTACATGTCCTCGCATTAAGCTGATTCCGTTTTCATTCAACACCCGAAATGCTCGCAGTGGTTAGCGATGCCGACGAGTCCTTCGTTAGCCATTCACCGCAGTCAGCCATAGAGAAGCTAGACGATTCGCGTGCAACACCGGGCAACGTTGCCGAAGACAGTCGGACGAATGGAAATGGGAACGCGAGGAAGGAAAGTGAAAAGGATGAAAACGAAGGGGGTGATGACACTGAGGAGGAGGAGGAGGAGGAGGAGGAAGATGGAGAGGTCGATGCCAAAGAAGAGACATTGGATGTAAAGGTGGCGCACGACCATGATGACGATGGTGGGGAGGAAGAAGACGAAGAAGGGGAGAATGAGGAAGAGGACGGAGACGACGACGATGACGAAGAAGAGGAAGAGCCTTCCCTCAAATACGAGAGAATGGGCGGCGCCATCAACGATCTACTTAAGAAGGATTCGGCTTCTGCTCTTGTAGTCTCCAACAAATGTTTGGTATGTCCGCTGTCGAAATATCAGCTGGTGTACTGGAGCTCATTGTGGTCTCAGGCTCTTGGAACCCATGGCGGCATCGTGCACGTGTTCAATCTGGTTGGGGAGCGTATCAAGTCTTTCAAACCCCATCAAGCTTCTGTGAGCGACATAGAGATGGATGCCACTGCAGATTTCGTTGCGACTGCATCGATTGATGGTGAGGAGTTTGTTGTCGTCAGATTCACTTACTGATTGGACAGTTACTAGGGCAGGTCGTCGTGCACTCACTGTCTACGACCGAATCCTACGTCTTTGACATGAAACGACCTATACGCACTGTAGCCCTTGAACCTCATTTCGCCAAGAAGACGTCTCGCGCGTTTGTATGCGGGGGTATGGCGGGTACACTGGTTCTGCGAGAGAAGGGCTGGCTTGGCCATAAGGAGACGGTTCTTCACTCAACAGAGGGTCCCATATGGCATGTACGATGGAGAGAACATTTCATTGCATGGGCAAACGATTTTGTGACTTCTTTGGTTCTCTTACCTGTCACCATTCCACTAACGTTTATTACATACTTCAGGGAGTCAAGATATACGACACACAGTCCCAATCTCGCATCACCTTTATCGACCGACCACCTGATAGTCCTCGAGCCGACCTTTTCAAGTGCACTCTGTACTGGCAGGATGACTCTACGTTGCTCATTGCCTGGGCCGACCACATCAAAGTTGCCCGAATACGCTCGCGTCTTTCAGGTGGCGCCAAACTTCCACCCTGGATTGTTGAGGTCACTGCTGCATTTCAGTTGGACTGCATGATCTCCGGTATCCTCCCTCATCCGATAACCCCGCAATACTTGCCTCCACAGAACGGCACCATCGCTTCTGCTGTTACATTGACCTCATTCCTGATCCTTGCATACGAACCCCCAGATACATATGGCGACGAGATGACGGATGATCGTGCTCGTCAGGCACGAAAGACCGCAGAGCGTCCCGAATTGCGCATCATATCACGTTCTGGCGAAGAACTCACCGCCGATGCCCTCGGTGTAACCAATTACCAAGCATGGGGTTGCAACGATTACCTCCTGGCTGAAGTCAATCCAGTCGGTACAGACGGCGAGCGGTGCTATGTCGTAGTCAGCCCACAGGATATTGTTCTTGTCCGACCGAGGGATCGCAAGGACCACATTGCCTGGCTTGTCGAACATAAACGATACGAGGAAGCCTTGGATGAAGTGGAGAAACTTGGCGAAGACGAGCGTGCTTTGGAAACGCCTGATTCCAGGATAGACCCTGTCCAAATTGGTGCTCGTTACATCAAGCACCTCGTCGGCGAAGGTCCGCCTCTCTTTCCTTTCCTTGTTGATATCTGACCCACCTCGATATTAAAATAGGTGACTTTGTTAAGGCGGCTCGGTTGTGTCCAAAGGTCTGTGGTCCGAATGTTGAAAAATGGGAGGAATGGATATTCGTGTTTGCACAAAAGTACCAATTGCAGGTGGGTTGCTACCCACGATGTTGAGAACGGCTGATTTAGGTTTTCAGACAATAATTCCATATGTCCCGACAGCTGCTCCCCAGCTTGGGCACTTGGTCTACGAGATGATACTTGGTCATTTCCTGAGCCACGATAAACTGGTCAGCATACATGGTAGACGTTGCACTTCATGACATTCATTTTTATTCTCACAGGCCTTGCTTCGGATGATTAGGGAATGGCCAAGCTCTATATATGACATCTCCGCGGTCATTGTTGCAATTCAATCAGAATTAGACAGAACTCCATCTTCGTCGTGTTCCTCAGAGCCACTGAGGTCGGACGCAGTCCTATTGATGGAGTGCCTTGCTGATTTGTGAGAACGTCTGCGCATACATCTCCCCTTCCCCACTGATCCTGATTATCCAGGTATGCCGCAAATCGGCAATATGGCAAAGCTCTACCTTTCTTCTTGCGGCTACGGAGACCGAATGTCTTTGACCTCATCAGAGAGCATAACTTATTCACTGACGTCCAAGACCAAGCACTCCTCCTCGTTGAATTTGACCAAGAACTCAACGAAAAACGTAAGCAAGAGGGCCATGAAAGCGTTTTGAGCCGAAACGAAGCGATTACGTTGCTTGTGGATCATACTCACTCGATACCGGTATGTCGTTTCATTCCTGCTGGTGAGTCATTTTAACCTCTGTTCATCGACAGGTGGGACGCGTTGTGCAGCAATTACGCCCTCGGACATTGTACTTGTTCCACTATCTCGACGCTTTGTTTAAGAAAGACCAACATCTAGCATCTGACTTTGCGGATCTTCAAGTGACCCTTTTTGCCGAATACGCGACTCCGAGGTTGATTGAATATTTGAGAGCGAGTAGTTACTACAATCTTGAAGGGGTAAGCACGTCCCCCTTATTGCAGTGCAAGATCGCCAACATTCTGTAGGCATTTAATATCTGCAGAAGTCGTGACTTAGTTCCAGAGATGGTCTTCCTTCTTGGTCGGATGGGCAACAACAAGAAGGCATTGACGCTCATTATCGAGCGTATCGGTGATGTTCAACAAGTGAGCGCCTCAAGGCATCAGAGTGATTCCTCTTGACAGTTCCTTCTCTAGGCCATCGAGTTCGCCAAGGAACAGAATGATGATGACCTTTGGGAGGATCTCCTCAAATATGCAGAAACGAGACCGAGTATGATGAATCCCCATTCTTTCGTCTGTTTTGCTGAGAAACGTCTTGGTAGCGTTCATTCGTGGACTACTTGAAAATGTCGGTGCCGAGATAGACCCAATACGACTGATTCGTCGGATCAAGAATGGCCTCGAAATCCCGGGTCTCAAGGAAGCCCTCATCAAGATCCTTCACGACTTCCAGCTACAAATATCATTACTAGAAGGTTGTCAGGCAATCCTGAACTGCGACTCTACAGACCTTGCGAGCATACGGCAAAAGGGTCAGAACTCTGGGTTCTTCTTTGGTGGTTTGTCATTTCCGTTGTGTCGCTGATCTGACGCACGATCCACTGATGGTTGCTCCAGCTGAAGCGCCTTGTCTACTGTGTGCTGAACCACTACAACGTTCACCACAGGACCTTCTACTACTGTTCCTCTGCAGACATGTCGTACACGCCAACTGTATCGACGGCGTGGACGATCTCCCGCGATATACTGAGAGTAACCTCGACGTCAGCCTTCGCACCCGACCCGCGCACGAAGTCAGCGCGAAGATCACGTTGTGAGTACACACATTACTCCTCCATGGCGTAGGCGTGCTGACTTGTTTCATGGTGCAGCGCGTCGGTCGTGCGCGCCAAGGTGCGGCAGGGATGTCCGGTATGTCATCGGAGGGGCGAGGGGATGTTGGCGTAGCGGTAGCTGGACTGCCTAGACTTGATCTCATTGTGGACACTATACATTCTATACCCGTTGGAATTTTCTTCTCACTCTGAGCCTGCCTGTGAAACTTCATCTGTGTGTTTCTGTCAAGCTAGTCGCAAAGGACTGCCACTGTAGACTTTTTTTTTTATTCGTGAATCAATCAAAGTGAACCATATATGGAAGGTGCGCACTACCGCATTTGGTTGACGATAACCATATAAGGCAACTCCGCGTCCAGGTCTCCCCAGGATAAAGCAAAAGTGTGTTCACTGCCATCCTTCTCTCCCTTTGTATAGTGCACCCTTCGGGGTTGCACACGATAAAATTGGAACGATACAGAGAAGATTAGCATGGCCCCTGCACAAGGATGACACGCTTTTCCGGAGTGGTAGACCTACGGGTCTCAATATTTATTGCTCTTTTTTCCTTTGAATCTAAACGACTACTACTGTTGTACTCAGGCTTGCATGAGACGCATTCGCGAGTTCGCCCTTGACCTCATCAAGATGTGACTTGTCATTTCTCTACTTCTACGCATCAACCTTCAAGGCTGCGCTCTCGAAGATGTGTCCATAGCAGTTGACCAGTTGCTCACTGTCTTGGAACCGCCTGGCAGTGGTTGGGCGTAGGTCGGCGTCAGGTAAGTGACCACCTCTGAACCAACGTCCCATTGTGCGTTTTTCCAGACTTTGCGCGACGGCATGCTCGTTGTGAACGTGAATTCAGCAAGCCGGTGCGTCCCAGACAATCAATCACACAATGTATGTAGCATCTCAAGCTTACGACGGCCCAGTCTACTTGAATTGCGGATGTCGTTGACGCAAGATCATGGCGGCATGGCCTGCCTACTGGTGAATGGGTGACAAAGCGTGGAACCATCCCCCGTTTACGGGACAGCTGGAAGGACCAACCCCCAATCCCTCGTGGTTGCGCGATAAGTCTCCAGTGCATATAGGTCACGATAATCACGGCACCACTACAGCGTGCTCATGGCTACCACGTCACGGACAACAGCACCACAGACCAACTCGTGGCACTCTACCCACATGGCCGCCAACGCATGCGTGCTCGACAGGGACATTGAACGTGAGCCACCCCGGCAACCAGCGTCATCCGACTGACCATCACTGTAGATGACTGTCGTCAGCTCG
>JBBPSC010000778.1:0-14142 GCA_038093395.1 Baorangia bicolor
GTGGCATTCTTGCGTGAGCGCTCTTTCTCATTTCGTTCAACGTATTACTCACGTGCTAACAGCTACGCCATCGAAAAGATGGATGGGTATGTGATGTTTTCAAAAAAAAAAAAAAAATTCTGCGGCCGAGCTTACATATTTCCCTTTGGCAGGATTGGTGGCCTTCATGGCTGGCAGTGGATCGTAAGCAATCTTCAGAGCATTGTGTGGCCCAATATACTCACTTAATGTGGTTAGTTCTGCCTGGAAGGACTTGGTGAGTCTCCAGTTCGCCGCGAGATGCGAGTGATCGAACTTGTGTTTCTACAGCTACGATGATCGTTGCTTTCGGAGCATTCTTCTTCATGCATGATGTACGCGTCGATGTTTACTTGGTCCCGTATAGATGCTTATCACCCCATGTTTAGTATCCAGAGACCGCGTCGTTCTTGACTGAGACCGAAAGACGCAATATCATTGGGTTGTTGAAGAATGACTCGCAAAATCTTGCGACGCACTATGATTTCGAATTCGTTCTACAGGCCCTCAAGGACTATAGAACATACGTTCAAACTGGTATACTCATTGGGTATGTAAATCGCACTATTTTGCGCCGAGCGGCTGCTCTGACGTTTGCACGGACTGCTAGTTTGGTCATCCCTATTTATGCAATCGCTCTTTTCACCCCTACAATCATTAACGAGCTCGGTTTCTCCGCTGCTCACGCGCAGCTACTTTCTGTCCCTCCTTTCGTTGCGGGTTGTATATGCACCATTCTTGTTGGGATCTGGTCTGACATTCACAAACTCCGTGGGCCGTACGTGATGGCTGGGGCGTTTGTCTCCTTGGTGGGGTACATTGTCCTATATACCCAAACGAGCCCTGGTGCTTCGTATGCTGGCGCTGTCCTTGCTGCGGCCGGTGTATTTCCGACCATCGCTGTTGACCTCGCATGGGCTAGCTCGAATGCTGGAGGAGATATGAAGCGTGGTGTCGTCATTGCCATGATCGTTGGTGTGGGAAATCTAGGAGGGTAAGCCACACATTCCGTCCAGCATGAATTTACCATCTGATAGAATGGCGATAGAATTTGTTCATCCTTTGTTTACCTTGATCCTCCAAGGTTCCACGTTGGTCATAGGACCATTATGGGTTGGCTGAGCCTCTCGTGCGCCTATTTCTAATGACCACCATTATTTGTTTGCTGACCAACTCGATGATCAGTATACTCCTTTCTGCATTTGCGATGTGGGATTACAACAGAATCAACAAGCAGAAAGAGGAGCTGTGTCGTGAGGGTCGAATTACTGAGGATCGCAAGGATGAGTTTCGAAACATGGGGGACGAAAGTCCTCTGTTCAGATACACCCTTTAGTTTGGTTGGTTGGCACTAATATTGTTCGTGTGTTAGATCAGGCTGTCTCGTCGCGGGACACGGCTGTGCCGTGATCTCAGGTGGCGACGAGCGAACGTATTTAGTCGTCGTTGGATCAGTGATAGGTACCTAGTTGGGGTAATGTACAATACTACATCGTGTTCGGCGGCATTGGATGTGTGTCCCAGAAGGATCCTTTTGATTTCCTATGGTTGTCCCGTGAAAAAGTAGGGGCACAGATTCTACCTTTGCACCGCGTACAAACATAGCCAAAGTCTGCCCGTTTAGAAAATCTTTACTGCTTCCTACAACTTGTCAAGGTTGGTATTTCCTGCGACCGTCGACGTCCTTCGCTTGGGTGAACGAGTTTCGGTATGCATTTGTACAATTTGACGCTGCAACCTCCAACGGCTGCAACGCAGGCAATCGTCGGTAACTTTTCAGGCGCCCGCACACAGGAAATCATAGTTGCGCGCGGCACTCGTCTCGAGCTCTTGCGACCCGATGTCCAAACAGGAAAATTGTCTACAGTCATCGCATCGGATGTCTTCGGCTCCATACGTTCACTGGCTGCTTTCCGGCTGACAGGTAGTACCAAGGGTGAGCGCCTCGTACGTATCCACGTTTTTCGCTACAATCTCATCTCTGCTTCGTTCTTAGACTACGCCATAGTAGGGTCTGACTCTGGACGAATTGTTATCTTGGACTATGACCCCAAAACCAGCAGTTTTGTCAAGTTACATCAGGAAACCTTTGGAAAGTCTGGCGCGCGACGAATCGTCCCTGGTCAATATCTTGCTACTGATCCCAAGGGTCGCAGTGTCATGATTTCCGCGGTAGAGAAGGCAAAACTCGTGTACATCCTGAACCGCGATGCCGCCGCCAACTTGACAATTTCGTCGCCGCTGGAAGCACACAAGAACAATGCGATTATACACCATATTGTTGGTCTTGATGTTGGGTTCGAAAACCCGTTGTTTGCTGCACTGGAGGTCGACTACACTGAGTCTGATCAGGACCCAACTGGGGAAGCCTTCAACAGTGCTGGAAAGGTGTGTTTTTTGACAACTCTCCCCCTCAGGGCATCCACTTATGTGAATCTCCATCCAGATGCTGACTTATTATGAGCTAGACCTGGGCCTCAATCACGTTGTTCGGAAATGGAGTGAACCCACAGATCCACGCGCAAATTCCCTCGTTCAAGTCCCTGGAGGTCAAGTAGCGTCAACCGATCGATTTGATGGGCCCTCTGGTGTCCTTGTTTGTTGTGAAGACCACATTATATACCGGCACATGGACAAACCGCAACATCGTGTCCCCATTCCGCGGCGAAAACATCCACTTGAGGATCCATCACGAGGTGTCATAATCATCGCAGCCGTTATGCACAAGATGAAGGTCTGTTGCCTGATGATTCAGTATCCCTATGTTCTCAATGTATATGTCGCTTAGGGCGCTTTTTTCTTCCTCCTTCAAAGCGAAGACGGTGACCTGTTTAAAGTCACGATAGACCACGAAGAAGACGAAGTCAGGGCACTAAAAATCAAGTATTTTGACACTGTACCTGTGGCTAGCAGCCTCTGTATTCTTAAATCTGGCTTTCTTTTCGTCGCTTCTGAGTTTGGTAACCAGTGAGTTCATGCTCCTATGCTCTAGTTGATGACTTATCTCCGTATAGTTATCTTTACCAATTCCAAAAGTTGGGTGATGATGACAACGAGCCTGAGTTCAGTTCGACTTCTTACCCCTCGTTTGGCATGGCTGATCCGACTGCCTCATTGCCACACGCCCATTTCCGGCCTCGCCCCCTGGATAACCTAGCCCTTGCCGACGAAGTAGAATCTTTAGATCCTATATTGGACTCGAAAGTGATGAGCATTCTGCCGAACTCGGATACTCCCCAAATTTTGGCGGCCTGCGGTCGAGGTGCGCGCAGTTCGTTCCGGATGCTTCGTCATGGACTCGATGTAGAAGAGTCCGTCAGCTCCGAGCTTCCAGGCATTCCGAATGCCGTCTGGACAACTAAACAACGTGAAGAGGGTGGGTGTTTGCTTATGTCTACCAATTGCATCGAATTTACCTCTTTGTAGACGAGTTTGATTCATACATTATTCTCTCGTTCGTCAACGGCACGCTGGTACTGTCCATTGGCGAAACAATTGAAGAAGTTCAGGACACTGGCTTCCTTTCATCAGCTCCGACCCTCGCAGTACAACAAATTGGCGCAGACGCCCTTCTCCAAGTCCACCCTCATGGCATTCGGCACGTTTTAGTTGATCGACGTGTCAATGAGTGGCGTGTTCCTGATCGTAAGACTATTGTCGCAGCGACGACGAACAAGCGACAGGTGGTGGTTGCGCTGAGCTCTGCAGAGCTGGTCTACTTCGAACTTGACTTGGACGGTCAGCTCAACGAGTACCAGGATAGGAAGGCAATGGGATCAACAGTCCTCGCGCTGAGCATTGCAGAGGTTCCTGAAGGGCGTCAGCGAACGCCTTTCTTGGTGCGTCAAATGAAACTCTGTGCATCCCAGTGGCTGGAATTCTTCCGCTCATACAGGCCGTTGGGTGCGAGGACCAAACCGTTCGTATCATCTCGTTGGATCCGGAAAACACTCTGGAGACTCTCAGCTTACAAGCATTGACTGCGCCACCATCTGCCATCTGCATAGCTGACATGTTAGATGCAAGTATTAATAAGACCCAGCCAACGATGTTTGTCAACATCGGCTTGCAAAATGGCGTTCTTCTTCGGACAGTGCTTGATCCCTTGAATGGTCAGCTTACTGATACACGTACACGGTTAGTCCCGGTACTAGCTCAATTTGTCAACCTTTTAATCCCCCAACAGTTTCTTGGGGACCCGCCCTATCAAGCTCATTCGGGTCCAGATACAAAAAAATCCTGCCATCCTCGCGCTCTCGTCACGGTCCTGGATTAACTATACGCATCAAAACCTCATGCACTTCACCCCTCTGATTTTTGAGAACCTCGACTATGCTTGGAGTTTTTCTGCAGAACTTAGTCCAGAAGGTTTGATTGGTATTACGGGAAGTGTTCTTCGGTGAATATCTACCCCTTTTTTCGAGTCCAAGATACAAACCCAGATTCGGTAACACATCTGAAGAGGGTGTGCCGGGCACAAATAATACCAATTGTTCCTGCTGAGATGTTAACCCCTCCCGAGTAACCATGTCCACTGATACATTTATATTTTATCCCCGCTAGCATTTTCCAGGTACCAAAACTTGGCATGAAGCTCAAGCAAGACTCCATCCCGCTCTCGTACACGCCTCGCAAGTTTATATCCCATCCAACGAATCGCTACCTCTATCTTATAGAAGGCGATCATCGTGTCATGGGCGAAGAAGCAATCAACAAGCGTCTGCAACATCTCGTGAGTGACCCATCATCGTTCAATGTCCTGATCCTATGCTTCTCGTAGAGCGAAGCTGGCAAGATGATCGACCAGGAGATGCTTGAGCTCCCCGCTGAAACTTTTGGTCGATGCAAAGCACCCGCGGGAACATGGGCTTCAGCAATACGAATTATTGATCCAGTTGAGGCACGTAGATCCCTGTTAAGTCAGCAGCTTCCTACTCAACAAGATACAGTCAAAGACTGTTGCCCTGATCCACTTGGATAACAACGAAGCGGCGTTCTCTCTCGCAGTTGTTCCGTTCGCTGCTCGAGGAGGGGAGCTGCATCTTGTCGTTGGCACAGCATCTGACACATTTCTTGCACCACGATCATGCAAAAGTGGTTTCTTGCGAACATATAAGTTTATTGGGGATGGCGCAGGTTTAGAACTTGTGCATAAAACTGAAACAGATGATGTGCCTCTGGCAGTCATAGCTTTCCAAGGACGACTTGTAGCAGGTGTTGGCAAAGCGCTCCGCATTTACGAGATTGGCAAGAAAAAGCTTCTTCGCAAAGCTGAAAACAAGGTTGGTTCGCTTATTCGAGATTGGCTCGTGACCTGACTTGATATGCAGACATTCTCTTCCGTTATTGTCACACTCAACACACAAGGTTCTAGGATTCTTGTCGGCGACATGCAAGATTCGATATTTTTCGCCGTCTATAAAGCACCAGAAAACCGACTTTTGATCTTTGCCGACGACATGCAACCACGATGGATCGTTTCAGCGACAATGGTTGATTATTGTACTGTCGCGGCAAGTGATCGGTTCGGGAACATATTCGTCAGCCGCCTCGACGCCAAGGTTTCAGATCAAGTGGACGATGATCCCACGGGAGCTGGCATACTGCATGAGAAAGGTCAGCTCATGGGTGCTCCACACAAGACGAAGATGATCTGTCACTTCCACGTTGGTGACCTTGTGACATCAATACACAGGGTATCATTGGTTGCGGGTGGCCGAGAGGTGCTTCTGTACACTGGTTTGCACGGCACCATCGGGATACTTGTGCCCTTCGTGTCAAAGGAGGATGTAGACTTCATCTCGACACTGGAGCAGCACATGAGGACAGAGCAGGGCAGCCTAGTGGGACGTGACCACCTTGCATGGAGAGGGTACTATGTTCCCGTGAAAGCCGTCGTGGATGGGGACCTCTGCGAGACGTACGCCCGGTTACCTGGGTCGAAACAGAGCGCCATTGCCGGTGAGTTGGATCGGACTGTCGGGGAAGTGTTGAAGAAACTGGAGCAGCTGAGAATTACTGCGAGTGGTTTCTGATCTGGACCATGCGTTTCTTGTCATTCTATTTTACGATTTGCTGTACTTCAATGTGTTTGTGCAATGCTGTCGCGTCCCTGTTCGATTCCTAAACGGGTTGTTCGGTGTGTTCACACAAGCCAGAATCGGAGTCCGAGTTCGACATCATCTCGTCTACCCAAGACTGAAATGCTTGCTACTTTCCGCCTCCTTAACGTATCCCAGCGAGCAGCTGCACCTCAAGCACGCCTGTATGCAACAAATGCTGCCGGACGTTCGACCATAACTTTGAAGAATACCAAGGTGCAGATGCGGCTCTCCAGATCCTCCCTAATATCGCACACTCTAAACTGAAGACAGCACACCGCGACTGCACGCGCCGCAGGCAAGGGACGCAGTGGGGAGGTCCACTCTGGCGACGAGGCACCCCTGACGCTGAGTCTCGCCTACCCCAAGGCGTTGGGTGGGCCAGGCAACGGAACGAACCCTGAACAGCTCTTCGCGATGGGCTACGCATGTACGTCCGATCCCCCCACCACCGTCTCTCCAGTTCACCCGGTCGCTCACTGCGGGACGACACACACGACAGCGTGTTTCCTTGGCGCGCTGCAGATGGTGGCTGGTCGCCTGGGCAAGAGCGACGCAGTGAATGATGCCGTGATTCATACCAGTGTCCACCTCGGAGAGGCGGAGCAGATTGGTGGATTCGGGATTGCGGTGGATATCAAGGTCGAGGGCGTAGAGGACGAGGAGGTCATCAAAGCTGGTCATGAGGTATGTTGCGCGCTGCGCTTTAGAGAACAGGTGTACTTCATGTTTTTGCCTAGGCTTGCCCGTATAGCCGTGCGTTGGTCCATGGGGTTAAGGTCAATGTCTCCAAGGCTTAGATGTTCGGGTGAGACTGTCTCTAATAGCTATAATAGCTACATCATTCATATGCCACGGTGTTGCACCCAGTTGCCACCTACATACTATGACAAAACTCACGCCAATTGAGGTGAATCAGACAGGCTTGCGGGGACAAAGCTGAACGATGTGCTCTGAAATATCGAAACTACTGTACAGAGGTGATACACCTAGCTGTAGAGGCTAATTTTACGTGCAAATGATTCAACCATGACCAAGGAAACGGCGCAAATAGTTTTACAGGAAGCTCTTCTGCCATTTCACCTCCACACCATCAGCCATAGTCAAGAAGGGCATCAAATCGCTTGTGAGGAAATCGCTGGGCCACTCTTGTCTGATCTGGCCCTTCAAGTACGTGGTGGTGATTTTGAGGTGATCCTGTTTGATACCAGGAGCGATAGACTTGATGGTCGGTGCTTGCTCTTCAATGACACGGTCGAGGAACTCGACGGTGATGGGTTCACCGGTATCCATTCGTGCAGCGTACTTGACCCATTGCCATAGTTGAACACGCGCGATCTCAGCGGTGGCTGCATCCTCCATCAAGTAGTTGACCGGGATGCAACCGCTACCACCAATCCATGCTGTAGAATACGCCAATGCGACGGAGACGTTGCCGCGAACACCGTCCTCGGTGATCTTCCCAGGAAAGTTTGCGTTCAACAAATCGGCAGCCGCAACTCTGACATCCTCTCGGCGAACGTGATACTATCACACGAGACCGCGTGAATACAAACATGCGAAGAGGCAGAAATAAAGATCCACCTGATTCGGGCCCAACATCTGCTCGTCAAATATTTTGCGGGCGATCTCATTGATGAGTGGATGGGCAATCCAAGTACCATCATGTCCAGCTGTGACCTCGCGAAGCTTGTCTGCTCTGACCTTTTCCATGGCAATCTCGTTCGCTTTTGGATCATTTCTGATAGGAATCTGCGCAGACATGCCACCCATGGCGGCCACCTTCCTCCTGCGACCATTGTCAGTGCGTTCTCGCATGCAATAGCTGCCGAAGCCATACCGATGACAAGTTTGGATAAGAAGACGCACGTATGCATCCATGAATGGTACAGTCATTGTGACATCCTTCCTGTCCGGCAGAACCGCGCCCCTGTCAGCCCTGCGCTTCTTGATGGCACTGAAGATGTAATCCCATCTAAAAATACGCAAGTTAGGCGAGTGCTCGCATGAGGATGGAACGTAAAAGGTGTGGGGAAAGCGACGGAAGATCCTCACCTCCCGCAATTAAGACCGGCAGAGTGATTCCTGAGTTCGAAGAGGATCTCTTCCATTTGAAATGCGGCAGGGAGAGTTTCAATCAGGACGGTAGCCCTGACAGTGTTGTGAGGGATGCCGAGGTAGGACTGAGAGAAGAGGAACACGTCATTCCAGAGACGGGCCTCAAGGTAGTGTTCCATCTTTGGGAGGTAAAAGTAGGGACCGGAGCCGCGCTTGACGAGTTCCTGAGCATTGTGGTAAAAGTAGAGCGCGAAATCGAACAGCGAGGCGGACAAGGGAGTATTGTCAACCGTCACGCGGGTCTCGTCCAGGTGCCAACCCCTAGGTCTGTGGGGGCGTTGTAAATCAACACCGTCTTCGAGAGTAAGAACTCGGCATACCGGATCAAAAGAACGGCAGGGTTCTCGACAAGCTTGTATGGCTTTCCGCCGGACACAAAGTCGACCTGACGTCTGATAGCATCGCGGAGGTTGACCTGTCCGTTGATCATATTTGCAAATGTCGGTGCGCTGGAGTCTATGCCGAGCGTCAGGAGAGTGGGGGATGGAGAAGCGCTGATGAAACTGACCCTCAAAGTCAGCCATGAACGTCTTTGCGCCGCTGTTCAAGGCGTTGATGACCATTTTGCGGTCGGTGGGACCGGTGATCTCGACACGCCTGTCCTCGAGTCCTGGGGCAGGAGGTGCACAATGCCATGAAGGCTCAGCACGGATGTGGGTGGTCTCTGGCGGGAAGTCGAGGGGAACACCTGAGTCAAACCTGCGCTGGGCGACGTCGCGGGCGACTAGGAGACTCTGCCTGGTGGACTCAAAGGTCCTGTGGAGGGCAGCGAGGAAGGTTAACGCGCCATCTGTGAGAATTTGAGCTTGTGCCTCCGGGGCAACCTTTGAGTGAATCTGCACGCCTGTAGGCATTCTGAAAGTCTGCTGCTCGCTGAGGCAGAACGGTTGACTTTAAGTAGTCCACTTGGCGGGACTCCGTCCATCCGATTTCCGCTCCGACGTCATTCCGGAGCAGGACCCTAAGTATCATATGCGAAATAAAATAATTTGAGCCTCCTATCTCAAATCAGCTGCTGAGATGCAATTTACTAGTATTTACTCACCAGACCAGACCCCCCTTCTCATAGGATGAACAATCTTCAGCTTGGCATCACGACGAACAACGAAACTTCACCTTTGTCTATTCTTGTCAACAGGCGTTGAACGACTTGGAGGCGCATCAAGTGAAATCCCCACACTCCTATATCAACACCGCCAAGTCAAGAATACCAACCGGTTGACAAGCTTCACTTCCGTCTATTCCACGTGCCGGCCGCCGGCCATTCCAGCACCCGCGAACGATCACAAGAAATGTCCATGGTACCTTCTTCCGGGGGTGTTCCGCTGATCCGTCACTGGCACCATATCATCAACGTTGGCGTCGTTCACACCAAGACGACAGCCTCCAAACACAACATGATGCGAATTTCAATCCCATGGCCGTCCAGCGAAGTAGAGCCTATACATGTGATAATGATAAGTC
The DNA here is from genome assembly GCA_038093395.1 of Baorangia bicolor. Classification (NCBI taxonomy): domain Eukaryota; kingdom Fungi; phylum Basidiomycota; class Agaricomycetes; order Boletales; family Boletaceae; genus Baorangia; species Baorangia bicolor. Next base: position 9,702 of record JBBPSC010000778.1, read on the forward strand.
GTAGCCCGAAAAGGCCTGACAATTGCATCGTCCCCGTATATTACCGTCCGCTGCTGGCGAGACGTTGGTTCTCACTGCATCCCGTACGTCTATGACTTCTTCTCGGCGGAGGGACTGGCTCCCGTCTCCACTGGCACGGCCGCAGGCTCCGACGGCACCGCTGACAACAGATCCAGTAAACGGAGACGGAGAGTCGTTGTGAATATTTGGTAACGAACCCTTCAGTACTAACCCATAACGAGCAATGAGACACTCACCAGTCATATTTTTAACGGTGTGCTCTCCCACTTTGATCACCCTACGGCATGCCATCTGCCATACCCCGACACTTACAGAGCCTAGAAGTAGAGGTTGCCCATCACGGATCCATCACTCCCACTAACAAAATCAAAGAACTGTGACCAACCTTGAGGTGCAAATGGAAGCGCAAGAGTCCACGTGAGAGGACCGAACCAGTTGGGTGGTAGGTAGAACACGGCAGATCTCCTGTACCACCATCCGATAGCGAACTGCAATCCCGTCGTTAATATCCAAATGAGACTGCTAAACTTTGCCGAGAAAGCGGATTTGGTAGTGGCAAGCTCGCCGTCTGGAAAGAACGCATCAGAGGCAGTCGCAAGAAACGCGTGCGAGTCAGGTGGACAAGAGGAATGTGACTCACTGAGTTTTTCGAGCTCTGCGAGTCCCTTGTCAACACTCCGTCTCAACTTTGCCCATTTGGCGAATTGATCTTGAGCGCTGGTCTGCATAAGCTCTTTCCTCGTAGTGAGCAGCTCGGCTTTGAGCTGGCGCTGTCTTGTATATTGGACGCTCATGAACACTCTACAGTAGAGACCCCAAACCTGCAAACGAGTTCAAGGCTGAACACCTCAAGACAAACGAAAAGACGACATACAAGCTCGAGAAGGACGGATTTGCCGATCCATGATACAAGTTCAGTCAGAAACACGAGCGAAAAGATGGTGACGATAAGAGACATGGTACACCAGAATAGCGCCGTGGAGAGGTTGTCGTTGTTACAGGGAAGCTGCTAGACGGAGTCGATGCGGATGACCCGTGCCACTCGGCAGCAGTTTGGGTCAACACGTTGTGACATACACGCTACTACCAAGCGGTCTTCATAAAACACAACCATCTACTATGTGCTCAAAATCCTTGCCAGCGAGACGGGGCCCTCTTCCGACTCGCCAGCAACTTCCAATCGCATCGATCGGTTTCAGCACAGTTCACTCAGTGGAAATGGCCAACTTGTGACCCAGATGCAGTCTCCGTTTGGAGTTTCGGACAACCATATCTTAGTTTGTGATTCATGAATCATACCCAGTGTTGCCGACGATAAAGCAGTAGTGGTCATTCTGTAGTGGTTCACAATGTTTTTCGGCCAACACGAACGTCCCAAGCCAAAGGGTGGATCGGACTCCATTCAAGCCGAAAGACGGAGGGTGGTGGGTGAAAATTGCATCAGAAGGGGGGAACACCAGATGTAGATCTTTGGTCTTTGTGCGCTGCAAAGTGTGCGAGTCTCTCCAACAGGAGTCGCCGGATTGGTGCTCGGCGTAGTGCTGGGTACATGCGCCGTGGGAGGGCGGCGCCTCCAAAGTGTCGTCTGCTCTGCCTCCCAGCACCGACAGGAGGCTCACAGTGCGAGAGAGCCTCCTCCGTAGTCGTGCAGATTTGTCCGAGATCCTCCATTGTATGGATCAAAGAGTGGTATGCGTATGCTTACAGGGTCATGGTTGGCTCGGGAAGACTACCCCGCTTGCAGGACTCTGGGACTAGAAAAATGCATTGATGGAGGCACACTGACCTGACTACTCTAGGGACTCAGACCACCAATACTCGAGATTCGAATCCTACTCCCAGATACTCAAAGCGAAGAAGAGTCATGATTGCATTTGCGAGTGGTACATGGTGCGGGTGTGTCGACACATCTCCATCTGCCCGTCCCCTGGCCGAGGAAGAGGACGCCTAAATGTTGAGTTTGGTGCGTCGCCAGTGACGACGTTTGGCGTTATACTGTGGGTAGAGGGCATCGTCAGAATTCCGACAACGTGGCTCCACTATCAACAATGCGTACTTGGATTTTGGTGTCCGTCTTCAGACGGAACCACTGGGGAATTGGCCTAGAATAAGGACGTCCATTGAGCACACGTTCATCGTCTTTTATGCACAATCGCTCACCGGTTCTGGCGGGAGGCCTTGGCGAGGATCCGTTTCGTGCGGAAGGTCTTTTGTGAAGGCTAACGACGCGATAAGAACATAACACTATACCATGTTGTGTTTGCTCACCATTGTGTGCTTTGGGGTCGGCGTCGATTGCGATGAGGTAGTATGGATATTAAGGTTACAGGTGGGCTCGTGCTGTACAGTTGCTGACTCAGCGGATACCCACGATAATCTTCCCCGAGTAGTCACGTGTTACGCCCATCAATAAGTCGCATGAAAATACACGGTCCTCATTGACAGTAACCATGCAGTTGTTCAAAGTCTGGTTCTCGTTGTTGGCAGTGGCGGTCTGCGTCTTCGCAGCTCAACCGCCCACCGAGCTCCAGATTGAGACCACGTTCATGCCCGAGGAATGCCCCGAGAAGGCAGTCAAGGGGGACACCATCTCCGTTCACTACGTGAGTCCGCGACATTCGATTTGTTGTTGTTCTAGTCTCATCGTGAATTCAGACTGGTACTCTGTTTGAGGGTGGAACCAAGTTTGACTCGAGGTAGGTTGTTTTTTAAATCCTGGGAGTTGCAGTCATCACACAAGTGCCATAGTCTTGACCGGGGCCAGCCTTTCTCCTTCAAACGTGTGTCCTCTGTCTTCTCGCACGCTTACAAGGCTAACCATGTCTTTTTTAGTTGGCGTTGGTCAAGTGATCCGTGGCTGGGATGATGGTCTTCTGGGTGCCTGTGTCGGAGAGAAGCGCACGTTGACTATCCCTTCTGACTTGGCTTACGGTTCGTCTATCGTCATTCATCATCACCGTGTAGCTTACGGTGTGTGGTCTGTAGGGAGTCGTGGAGCTGGCGGAGTTATCCCCCCGAATGCTGCTCTGGTATTCACGACCGAACTCAAGGGCATACAAGCTGGCAAGCGTGACGAGCTCTAAACACCCTTAGTTGTACATGCTTATACAGTGTGTATCAGATCCGACAAAACATTCGCGGTGACCAAATGGATTTGATGGATGGAACTACCCTTCATATTTAGTGTACCCAATACATTATCTCAATCAGCGTCAGCGGGTGATGAGTGCGAAATGATTTAGGTGACCGTCCGCTTTGTCTCTGGCCCTCCAAGCTTCTCCTGCACGAGGTCACTGAATTCCTCTCTAAGTATGGCCTCTCTCCTCTCTCTCTCCTCTTTCTGCAACTTGAGGATACCTCTCTTTTCCTCCGCGCTGATGACTTGGTTTTCCTTCCTCATACGGACAGCGTTCATGCGCTTGTGCCTGCTGCCGCTCATGACATACCCAACAGACTCGAACTGTGCTATCTCGTCTGACGTGAGACCGATTTCACCACGACGAGGGATGCGGGATTGTGGATCGTCTTGCAAGAAGGCGGCCATGGCACTGCCTTCCCCGCGTAGCAATGCACCACCATAAGCGCGCTCGTCTATCTTTTTGGACGTGGTCGCCTTCATCAAAGGCTGAGGACCGACATCCATGTCCGAGTCGGACTCGGACTCGTCGTCTTCATCTACCTGCCTCTTGCTATGTGACGGTATAGTGGCTGGCGGTGGCATTGACTCGTTGCTCTGAGACGTCACGACAAACGGTGCCGCAGCCGCAGGCTTTTCGACCCATTCTCCTTCACCCTCGGACACACGAGAAGAGAGCGTAGGACTCGGGCTTGGGCTTCGTGGACGACTTTTACTCTGGTCACGGTCTCTTCCTTTGGAGCGTTCTTCTTCCTCGGTATCGTAGTAGCTCCGTGAGCGACGTCTGTGCTCTTTACGTTCTTTTCTCTCCTTTTCTTTCCGGGCGCGTTTACGCTCCTTGCGTTCGCGACGGCGGCGTTCTGATTCCGAATCCGAGGATTCTGTTGGAGTCGCTGAGCGATCCCGCTTGGATTTTCTGCGAGAGGAACCACGCTCGGGTGGTCTACGGGAACGTAGGTCACGGCGGAGAATTAAAAGGACGTGAAGTAATGACATACACTGTGCGCGCAGGAGCTTTCGGCGAAGGTGGCCAGATGTTGCACGTTGAACCTTCCCTCTGCGCCCTCCGGCTATGCAAAACATTTCAGCACACAGATTCAACTGGAAAAAGTGGCGCACCTTTCCAGATATTCGTTGCCGCCACCCCCATAGCCACCGTGCCGCTCGTACGTTGCTTCTCGCGGCTGGCGACTGGGATACATACTAGGCGTTCCCGGACGAGGTGATGCGGGGCGCTTGTAGTCTCCGTATTCCGGAGAGGCTCGTCTTCTGTCCCTGTCCTTG
>JBBPSC010000779.1:0-14130 GCA_038093395.1 Baorangia bicolor
GGACGTCACAGTTTTTCACCGCGAGCGCAAGCTCGTCTCTGACGCCAATTATCCCGCATGCCAAGACGCCTGCGAGAGCGAGATATGGATTGGACGTTCCGTCGATGGTTTTGATCTCAAAATTGCGCGAGGAAGGGGATGTCGCGTTCGTGAGGCGAACGGGCGCCTCACGGTTATCGACCCCCCAACAAACCCAGGTGCCTCCCGACCATATCCCATCCTCCATTCGGATATAGGAAGCCGAGAGAGGCAGTGTGAATGCGATCACGGAAGGAAGATGGTACATGAGACCGGATAGGAAGGTGGACTCGAGGGGCGTAAGGAACTCGGAAGTGGATGTGCCTGACCTATCCCCGCGTACTGAAACATGCATATGAGCACCACTTCCGCCTATCGTTTAGATCAGAACGTTGACACACACACACAGTGTACTCAGTTACTGACAGCTGTCTAGGGCAAGCCGGGGTGCGAGTGTAGCCCTCAGACCGTGCTTGTTTGCAATATTGTAGATGGTCTCGCGAGTGTGTACAAGGGCATCCGCAGCCGCTAGTGGAGACATAGCACCAGTGACCACTTCATACTAGAGCAGGATGACCCATCAGTAAAAACAGGGGAGAATGTCGGCTAGCTGAGATGGACGAACCTGCCCTGGTGCAGCTTCCGTGTGGTACATCTGCAGCTCAATACCGTCCTCTTGAATGGCATCAGCAATTTCTTTCAGCACTTGAGCCTCGGTAGTTCCAGTGGTTACCCCGAGGGTAGTGGACCATTGACGATCGTTCACGGGTACGACTGGGTTAGTCGATTTGAGAAGAACAAATTCTGTTTCAAAGCCGACCAAAAATTGAATTCCGAGCTCTTTGGCGGCGTACCTGGCGACAATGTCAGCCAGGTCGACAACCATCTCAAAGATCACTCACTTGAGAAGCCGCGACAAAACCGTACGGGGGCAGAAAGGCACCTCAAACGACGGTCCACTTGGACGTGGAATAGACGTCTTCTCTTGAAAGAACCCAAAGAAGACAGCGTGTAGAGGAGCATAGTGACAACGGCGATAAGAAGAGAGATCGAAGACATAAATATACTCCCCGACGGCGCTGAATCCGGGTGCGAGCTGGAGGACGACCATTCCGAGAGCTGCCTTGGTCACTGTGACGCCAGGTCGCTCCGACGCGAGAAGCTTGCGGAAGTGGGATACTGACAAGATTCGGCAACGAACCTGATTGAGAAGATCTACCCATTGAATCCGAACGTATCGAATGCCATGGGCGGTGAGGAGGGATAAAACGTCGTCGTGCGAATCATTCAGGTTGGGTGGTGCGACCTTTATCAAGGAAGGTTCAGTCATCATATGGGCACGGCCAAAGGACAGATTCATTATCCTAGTAGAGCGTTTAGCGGCAAGTCGGAAGGAGACACTCGAACAGTTGGAGAGGACAACAGCGATATATGGTTAGGCTTAAATACTGGCGAGCGTCGGACAGCCTCGCAATTTGTTGGGTTTAAAGTTTGTTTATACGAAGCTAATTGGGTGCAGCGTCACAAGGCAATCGTACATTTGCCTGCCGCCATTCGAGGATTCACCATGTGATTTCTCGTGTCACGTCACTCTTTGTGACTCCGCTCGTCACCATGCTTAGTGAGATGGCGGTCACAGGGAGCCTCCCCCTCTCTTGAGCTCCTCCCGTCGTCTCACTAGGTTACACCGTGTTACAGGGTTCTTTCGCATATTCGCAGTTTTGTTTGGGTTTTATTTCGGCTAGTTGATGATCGTTTTCTTGTAGCATCAAATTGTCACAAATTTCCATAAGCCATGCCAAGGCATTGGCATGACTTTTAATGCATAAATTCCCACCCCCCCATTTTTAGATGTGCCAATGGCACCCACTTTTCCTGAACACGTCATTGCCATGGTTTGCGAAGCCATTACAAGGGCCCCTTATTCATTATCATTACCTGATAAGGATGTACCATAATAGTCAATGGTCTCGGGTGGGGAGGTTGTGATAAGATCTTATCATGTCCGAGTTTTCCATTATAATCCATTGTCATGGTGAATTCAGCCTGCTAATGGGTCCCAGTCATTACAACCACTCTGTTCTTCTGAGGATGTATCTCTGAAACAACCCTCAAAGCTTGAAGCTCAAAGGTTGCACACAGAAAGGCTAAGACGTTAAGAGTAGAGGTGAAGGTGAAGGAGTACTACAACTGGGACCCTTTGAGGGGACAAGACCAGAAGAACTAGACTGGAGTTCTTTGGTGCTATATTGGGGGTTTATGTTATGGGTCTACATTTTTCCCCTTCACATTTTCCTTCTTATCTTATCTTATCGTGTCACATGATCCCTTAGGATCTAATCATCTATCTTATTGTGAACACTCACTTACATTTCATGGACTTAGAATCTTTTCGTGCAACGACTGCTTAGTCAGTCTGGACACTCAAACCTTTCTCATGGATCTATGATCCCCTTACCCTGTCACGGTATTCACATTTTTACTTCATTACCGTGCTGGCTATTATTACTTCATGCTTCTCTTCCATTTGATGTACATGCCCATCACACGTTGTATGCTTCTCATCTTCCATTCTGCCACACAGCATGTTGGCCTCATGTTATGCTTCTATACTTCCATTCCATTTCCATACATGCAGACAAAGCATTGCATATCGTAGATACAGTGTCAATACTGGTAAACACTGTTGTAGTATATAAACCCCCAATGCAGCACCGAAGAACTCCAGTCTAGTTCTTCTGGTTTTTTCCCCTCAAAGGGTCCCAGTTGTAGTACTCTCCATCTTTCCTCTACTCTTAGCATTTTAGCCTTTCCTCTGTGTGCAACCTTTGAGCTTCAAGCTTTGAGGATTGTTTCAGTTTATATACTACAACAGTGTTTACCAGTATTGACACTGTATCTATGATATGCAATGCATTGTCTGCATGTATGGGAATGGAATGGAAGCATAGAAGCATAGCATGAGGCCAACATGCTGTGTGGCAGAATGGAAGATGAGAAGCATACAACGTGTGATGGGCATGTTAGATCAAATGGAAGAGAAGCATGATGTAATAATAGCTGGCATGGTAATGAAGTGAAAGGGTGAATACCGTGACAGTGTAAGTGGATCATAGATCCGTGAGAAAGGTTTGAGTGTCCAGACTGACTAAGCAGTCGTTGCATGAAAAGATTCTAAGTCCATGAAATGTAAGTGAGCGTTCATGATAAGATAGATGATTAGATCCTAAGGGATCACGTGACGTGATAAGATAAGATAAGAAGAGAAATGTGAAGGGGAAAAATGTAGACCCGTAACAAAAAGCACTTAGACTGAGGAAAGTGGATGGAAAGGAGACTACTCTGATCTTCTGGGGAAAAGACCAAGAGAACTAGACTAGAGTTCTCTGGCCATTGCATTTGAGTATATATACTAAACATGTGTTTGTACCTATGTACGTCTAATCTATAGATATAGGAGAACATGTGCATAGAGCATGGTGTGGCAGCATAGGTTTGCATAGCCATAGAATGGAAGAGAAGTAAGAACATGAGGACCACATGAGGATGTGGCAGAATGGAAATGGAAGCATAGCATGTGTACAATGCATGGGGAATGGAAGAATAGCCTGCATGGTGATGAATAAAAGGGTGAAACTGTGTTGGGTGTACATGGATCGTAGATCCACTAGAAAGAGTGTTCATTGCACGAAAAGTTCTAAGTCAAAAAGATAAGATAAGCGTTCATGATAGTTAGATGATCAGATCTGATAAGATCACATGACACGATTAGATAAGATCAAAAGATAAGATAAAGAGGAAAAATATTAGACCTGTAGCATCAAGCATACCATGTGCTGCAAAGTCACTGCGTGCTGTGGAGAGTTTGTCCATCCATTGGTTGGCGAGTAGCATTTGTCCAAGCAGTTGGTTTCTGTTGGATTGTCGGTAGGGCTCTTTGATGGCCTTGATATGTTTGGATTCTGTTATTGATGAACATAGATCATTGGATGCACTGAACAGGCGAATCATGTTGATATAATGCTTCATGGAATGCTGCCATGGTAGGGAGAATGACATAATGATGTTCGCCTGCTTAAAGACTTCACAATACTTGTAGAATTGATCTAGGGCATCTTGGATCTGCTCGAGTGCCTGTTCATCAATGACATTCTTCCACACCAAGTAGCAGAACTCCAAAAATGTGTGCACTGCACACACCATCTTGGGAGGGACATGGCTGTCAATAGCTGGCAAATATTGTAACGGTAGTGAAACGATAAAAACGGCAAAAACCAGCATTTTTCTCTTTTTGCTTGTATCCATGATTATGGACTTATCCCTTTGTTTTTTCTAGTCGTTTACTCCTTTTCACTCACATACCCGTAAGCGCGCGCCTATCTTATCTCTTCATCATTCATCTTCAGCATTTACGATCACACATCTTATCTCCCCTATTTCTATTTCACCCTTTTCACCTCCCACATAGGCAGCTGTTTGTATATCTAACCCTCAACCCATGTTCTCAGTCCTACGTCATTACATTCCTCATCACTCGTGTTATCCTCATTTACAGTAGCTAGACTACTCTAGACCACGATGTCATCATGACATCATACCTCATGTAGTACACATGTACCCTGTCATTTCCACTATATAAACCCAATGCTAGCAGCGGAATTGCCAGTTGATTCTTCTCTAGCTTAGGACTTCTGTCTCATAACGCTTGAGCACATTCAACGGAACACTTAGTCCTTCAGCGAGTCTTCAAACCTCGCTAACAGCTAGTACGTTAGACTCCAAGTCATTCCATAAAGTTGCAAGTATCCTCCTCTACGGAACACATTCCATCGTCTCCACACTCCTATGAATCTTCTTCACGTTTAGGTTTAGGGTTTGTCATTCCACACCTGTTGGCAACTCTATACGGTTACAACAGCCATTACAAATATACCTATTATATTTAGCACCTATCTTAGCTACAGTCAAGAACAATGTTGAATAATGAAGGGACAATACTTGCCTTCATCAAAGCCTTGGAGTCATTCCCCGTCCATTGCTTGAAGTTACGACCCTGTGGAAAGCGCCATTGACCTGTGAATGACACCACTGCTGCAATGCTACACTGTGTTCATGAAACAAACTCGTATCATACGAGACTGCTCTCACTGGTGATTGATGTTGTCAAGTATTGCTTGAGCATTGCTCTTGCTGTATTTCTTACTGAGGAACTTCTCGATCCATTCCATGAGATGGTCCTTGAATGTGTCTTTGATCAATTGATGCAAAATATCGAAGGTGAGCAGTATGTAAATGTCCACGTGGGGGAAATTATTTGTGAAGGGCTGTGTAGTTCAATGGAAAAAATTAGCTACACATTATATGGTGCTCAAGATACATATGACGTACCACAAGATCAGCAACAATACCATATTTGTCCCATAATACACCCATATCAATATCCTCCACCAATAGATTCATGTGTTCTTTGCATTGATAGAGTGCATCCATGTTGAGCTGTTTGTTTGTTGCCATACATCTAGACATGTATGATGTCAGCGATACAATAGAGGTTGACCATAAAGCTCACTTACTTTGGACACCAGTTACAGACAATGCATGCTAATAATACTTGTTCTTCATAGTCAGCTATATAAGGTCCAAGGGAGAAAATGACACGCCAATAGTAGCCATCAGCAAATTGTTTGACTTTCCATGCTGTCATGAAGGGCTTGAGGTGTTCAAGGATCTTTGACAGTGATTGGTGGAACAACTGGCATTGGAATTTACGAAAGGCAGATGTTGCCACATATTCCCTTGTAGCTGGTGTGCAGTAAAATTGGCATGAGTAAATGTTGGCACAGTTGAAATAAACACATACTTTTCGGCATTGCTAAGAAAGCGATAAGCATGACACTGTTCTTGTGTGAGTGTTGTGCAGTATTGTGCAGGTTACTAAGGGAAAGGTAGAGTGGATAGTAATTGTGTTGGCCTGTTGCAACTGATACAGTGGTCTTGTCAGATCCGAGGATGATTGGTACCAATGTAGTGCCATGGGTTGTGAAACAACCCAAAAGACATGAAGTCCCAAGGTCACACTAAAACAGTTAAACTTATGGAAAGTGGAAGAGGAGGCTTATGAGGCTACTCTGATCTTTGTGGGGAAAAGACCAAGAGAACTAGACTGAGTTCTCTGGCTGTTGCATTCGAGCTTATATACTACATGGGTGTGTACACCTGTGTACGTCTAATCTACGATATAGGAGTAACATGTGCATAATGCATGGTGTGGCAGCATAGCCATAGAATGGAATAGAAGCGAGGCATGAGGACCACATGAGGATGTGGCAGAATGGAAGATGAGAAGCATGGCATGTGTACAATGCATGTAGAATGGAATGGAAGCCTGCACGGTGATGAAGTGAAAGTGTGAAACCGTGCTAGGTGTAAGAGGATCTTAGATCTGATAGAAGTGAGTGTCCATTGCATGAAAAGTTCTAAGTCCAAAAGATTAGATAAAGCATTCAAGATAGTTAGATGATTAGATCTGATAAGATCACGTGATGCGATAAGATAAGATCAAAAGATAAGATAAGGAGGAAAAATGTTAGACCCATAACAGGTTGATGGGTCTTGAGCGATGACATCCTATAGGATGATTAGGCTGCTAGCTTGTGGTTAGTATGATGATGTGTTGACTTACAGCCTCCTCCCATGCCCAATCACTGGACATGAAGTCTTGCTAGTGATGCTTGTCTGTGGCTATGTTGTACTCCCTATAAGGTACATAGTCCATTGCATCCTTGAAGTCAGCATTGCTGATTATCTGCATGATAGCATGTTCAGGATCACACATCCAGATGTTGTACACATTGTCCATCTAGGGAGCTGGATTTTCCATCTGGTTGCCAGTATACTTCACTCTGAAGCAATCCCAAGCAATGTCATCCATTTGCATACTGTCAATGACATTGTACAGTTCAGCACAGCTGCTAAATGGCAGCTGGTTGCTATGTTGGTGCAGGTATGCCAAAAAGATGTCCAGGAGCTTGTTCACATTGGAAGATGACATTTGAATCTGTGTGTACAGGAGGTCAGCCAACTCAAATTCCATGTGGTCCTTGAATGGACTCCAGTCGTCTGGTGCCTTTGTGGAATATGGTAAAGGAGGGGTGCCTGTGAAACAACCCTCAAAGCTTGAAGCTCAAAGGTTGCACTAGAAAGGCTAAGACTTGAAAAGAGGATAAGAAGAGTACTACAACTGGGACCCTTGAGGGGAAAAGACCAGAAGAACTAGACTGGAGTTCTCTGGCGTTGCATTGGGACTTTATATACTACATGGTTTGTGTACACCTGTGTATGTCTAATCTACAATGACAATGCTTTGTCCACATGTATGGGAATGGAATGGAAGCATAGCATGAGGCCAACACGCTGTGTGGCAGAATGGAAGAGAAAAGAAGCATACAATGTGTGATGGGCATGTTAATCAAATGGAAGAGAAGCATAATGTAATAATAGCCAGCATGGAGATGAAGTGAAAGTGTGAACTCCGTGACAGTGTAAGAGGATCTTAGATCCGTGTGAAAGGGTTAAGTGTCCAAGCTGACTAAGTGGCTGTTGCACGAAACGACTAAGTCCATGAATTGTAAGTAGAGTGTTCATGATAAGATAGATGATTAGATCCTAAGGGATCACGTGACGCAATAAGATAAGATAAGATCAGAAAAAGTGAACATGTGAAGGGTGAAAAATGTAGACCCGTAACAGCCTGGTGGTAGGAAGTTGCCATCAGCATCACAAGGTTGGCCTGCAAAGAGGTGAGGTGTCAGCCTCTAAAACCATTAGAGGCCCGGGTGTCACACCTGTCAATTTAGTATGATAATTACAGTAAACCTTGGCACTGGGTCTGTGCCATTGCAAGTTAGTGGCCTCTGAGTTGCTGTTCACTCCCATGTGAGGTGCATGGGATTCAGCACTGGTTTGATCAAATGAGTCGTTGGCCTGCTCAGTGAGGCTGGCCCCACTTGAAGTTGGAATGTTGGAGAGGCTTCTAATGAGAAAATTGGGGTGGAAGCAGTTAATGTGGTTGGTAAGGCCTGACTTGTTGCCAAACAATTGTCTACAGTTGGGAAATCGACATTGAAGGCGAATGGGCATATTGGTATGGCAGCTGGAGTGTGCAAAGGGAGCAGACATGGATCCCAACAAAGGCGGTTACTGTGCAGGGAAGCGTGAGCCTGAGGTGTGGATATATGAGTAGACATTTCACCCAGAACTAAAATATATAAGGTTTGGATTGACTTACAAAGCTGAAAATCTTTTCAAGATACAAAAGGGATGGCAGGGACAGGCCACAAATTTCTAGCCCCATCCCACTTAACCCACACTCGTTTCTGAATACTCCAAGTCACTCATTCAGTAATTCACTATGCAATCCTCCAATGCACTCACCTCCACATGGCAGACACACAAAACGAATGCTGACAAGCACCCAGGTTTGCTGGATGCCCCTGCCAGATGACAGACACACTCTGAAAAATTAGCTGATGATGTACAAAGAATGGAGCAGCAGGTGGTGCAACGAGGCAAGGTACTACTCATGCTAGCTACCATCACTTCCATTGAGGAAAGGATGGGAGAGACACAGTCAACAAAGTGTGGGGCCACAAAGAAGGGCATTTGCCCAGCCAAGAAGGCAAGTGCGAAGGACAGCATTATAGCTGCTGATCTGACTGACAAAGACCCACGTAAGTAGCTTTCAAAATACATTACAATTATCAGGACTAATTGGATTGGAATGCAATATTGACCTCACCTTGATGAAGATGACGATGGGGCACCTGTGCTCAGTGGGCCCCAAAGAAGCCCAACAATGGGCTTGGTCTATGTGAGCTGCTTGCAGTGGCACAGACTCACCACCTGAGAGTGAAGCAGCTGGTGTCAGCTGCAGCCAAAGTTCATGCCAGTGGCAGGCTGGAGCCTTCACAGCCACAGGCTGACGATGGGTGCAAACTGGTTGAACACATTTGGGACACTGTTGACAGGTAAGCGCATAATTTCATCTCATTGACAAATATGTTGTTACTAACAGAGTCCACCCTTTTTTCGTCAACCTACTGTGCTCGTTGTCCAGGACTGGTCCAGCCCGCAAGGAGCAGGTGTTGGCCAGGGTCAAGCAGTGGATGACACAAGTGCAAAAAGAGCATGAGGCTGCTTCTGAGCCCCAGGAATATGCTCCCTCTATGAGCATAGCACCCTCTACTGTGCCATAAACCATGCTATCCAATGCTATGCAAAGTTCAGCAGCCACCAGTCTGGATGATGAGGAATGTGATGTCAAGATGGGTGAAGAGGATGCTCACCACGGTGGTTTTGGGAAAGATGGCAATGATAGCCTAGAACATGAAGATGCCTTGAATGCCCAGGCTGGAATTGAAACAACTCCCAAAGCTTGAAGCTCAAGGGTTGCACACAGAAAGGCTAAGATGAAGAGGATAAAAGAAGAGTACTACAACTGGGACCTTTGAGAGGAAAAGACCAGAAGAACTAGACTGGAGTTCTTTGGTGCTGCATTGGGGGTTTATATACTACAACAGTGTTTACCAGTATTGACACTGTATCTACAATATGCAATGCTTTGTCCGCATGTATGGGAATGGAATGGAAGTATAGAAGTATAGCATGAGGCCAACATGCTGTGTGGCAGAATGGAAGATGAGAAGCATACAATGTGTGATGTACATGTTGGATCAAATGGAAGAGAAGCATGTAGTAATAATAGCTGGCATGGTAATGAAGTGAAAGATGTGAATACTGTGACAGTGTAAGTGGATTGTAGATCCGTGAGAAAAGGTTTGAGTGTCCAGACTGCATGGAAGTCCATGAAATGTAAGTGAGCATTCATGATAAGATAGACAATTAGATCCTTAGGGATCACGTGACGCGATAAGATAAGATAAGAAGCAAAATGTGAAGGGGAAAAATGTAGACCCATAACAGGAATGGACAAACAAGTAAGTAGAGCACAATGGACGATTGTCAGTCACTCTCACCTACTTTCTTTCACCTGCAGGTCACTCTTGTGGAGCTCACTCAGGTCCTGCCTGTGCTACAGGATGGACAGGCAGGCCTGAAATGAAAGGATTGCAACACCAACACTGACGACGCACCTGGCATCACTGGTACAGGTGAAACCTGGGAGGGAGACCTCTTAGGTGAGGAGATGGAGCCAGATGAGCCAATGAAGGAGGGTGAGAATGAGTCCCAGCTAACAGTGACAGGATGCTGCATTAAGATTGAACTGCCTGCCACTGGCAGTGCTGGGCATTGCCTGATAGCAGCTTCTCACTTTACAAATCAGGTAAGTATGCTGGTAAATGGTGTTAAGATGCTTACCAAATAACGTGTAGTCTTGCATCAACGTGCTTGCCTGGCCAGCTAAAAAAGTCAAGCAGGCCCAACAGATGACGAGGACATTCATAGCTGCATCTTCACCTCACCTCCAAGGCTGCGCACTACTGTATCAAAGACATCAAGCCCTGTGGTCAAAACACCTGGCCAGCCGACACAGAAGCAAGGACTGGTTGCAAATGCACACCCCTTGGTTTCAGACCCACCCCAATCTGAGACATCAAGCTCCACTCATGGGCGCTGCGGCCATTCAAAAGCCAGCCTGCCAGCCGAGCTACAGGTCGAAGGTAAATGGCAGAGGGTGCTAATGCCGACCTTGCTGCTATGGGCAGGTGGCAATGATGATGTTTGGTCCATCATGTGCACTGCAGTTATGTATGCACTACCCTTCTTTGTGGACTACAACAGGGATCTCGACTTTTCTACAATGGACTTTGACCAGCATGGACCTATTGTCTCAGTGGTATGTCCGTTTTCTCGTATCGCTTGGTTGCATTTGACGGAGACAGCAATTGAAAGGCCAATCAATGTTTGTGCAACTGGTGCCATAACATTGGCTCCACCGCCCTCATGATCATAATGACCTTTTTGAAGTGCGTGGATAGTGACTGTGAGACTGTTACAGTTTTTCCTCTTCATCGCTCTATTTATCTCATTGCTTCTCGACTTGTCACTCACATGTGGCGTGGTAGGTCGGCTTCTATCAATTCAGCTTCTTTAATCCTTGCTGACCCCTCCGATGTTGTCATTACCTACTTGTTACCTTGACTTCCTTACTTGGACTTTTATCCCTCCACAGTCGCCTCTCTCACGACAACGAGTTCTCTTACCTTCCACTGATTTCCATTCCATTAGTCAGCCTGGTCTGTGCGCGCCTTCTCCGTTATTTAAAACCTATGCTGTACTGCTCGTAGTTCCCCATTCTTGATCTACGCAATACAAGCATACCTTCTTGAATCACCCAGAAGTCTAGCTTTCTCTCTTTGTCCTTATCCTTGTCCCTTAGCGTGACTCATTGTCGACACTTCTCTCCTTGTCCAAGACTTAGTAACCCTAAGCATCATCGTATAAAGTCCCAGCACCCCTGGGCATCCTTGTTAGTCTCCTTGGAGACTCCCTCGTCCCAGTATCTCATTATCCTTGCAGCTCCTCAGATGTCGGTCTCTTCATGAGCATCGCCTGTTGAGTATCCTCATTGAATAAGACCTCTTTGGTATGCTTCGCATAACAGAGACTAGGAACATGGCTGACATGCTCCTTGAGGGCTTTACTTTTCTTTATCAGGACCTCAATGCCAGTGACCTGAAGAAGGCCTTCCACTTGCAGTTTATGCTGCAACTCCTCAACATGGTGCATCTCCAGTATGTGAATGGGGCAATGAGGAGCAACATACCCATCGTTCCTCCATTGCACACTTACTATGGTGTAATTGGTCTGTGTGGGGTGGTGGTACATTCTATCAACAAGAAAAAAAACACTAACATTGACAATATAGTATATGTAGCTCAAGTGAGCACTACAATTGGTCTCAGAAGGACTCATCACGCACAAGATGATCCAGGCCTTTAAGGGCAAGATCACCTCTCCCAAGACGCTGCTCAAGGTGAACGAGCACTCTGGCAAGGAAAGCACTATGGCACTTGCATTCTCTTCACAGAACTGGGAAACGTCAATAAGGAAACTCACTAAATGGGTGAAGAAGCAAACTGTGGCAGAGATCGCAGTCATCATTGATGAAGCATGAAAGGCTCCGTTCACATTGGGCCTCAATCATGAAGGAGGGTCATCTGCCGCAGCCACTGAGAGCAATCAATACACCAACATCTGTAAGTCCTACCACACAGCAATACATTTGCTAATTGCTGTTCTATCTATATTTTTAGGATATCCTTGCCTGAGCTCAATAGCCCTCGCACACCTTTTTTCGTTGTCCTGCACCTCCTTCTCTCTGATACCAGCTGTGCCACTTGCAGACCCCCTGTGCCAATACCCCTCACTCAGCCATATTCTTTTGCAGTGCCCCCGTTTTTTTTTTCTTTTCACCAATACCACTTCCAGTCATGCCACTTGCAGACCCCTGCCTAGTAATACCCCTCACTCAGCCATATTTCTCTGTAGTGTCCCCGTTCCTTTTTTGTATGCCACAGATTTCCCCCCCTTGTTCCTCATTTACTTACCTTTTACTTACTGTATGGCAGCTGGTGTGTTGTGGTGCCATGCTTATTGAGTTACTTCTTACCTGTACTTATTAGTTGTAATGTGCTCTTGTTTATCACTTGCCTAAATCGAGCATAAGTGTTAGCAACTTTAGAGCCTGTTCAGTATGCATACCCATTTGACCATGCCATTTGTAGTTGTTTGGAGGAGGCAAAATGGTTGGTGGGCAGGCTTGTCGGAGATCATCAGAAATCAAATATGAGACAACAGCCCGGTGACCATGTGCAAATGGTGCACTGCCACCCCATGCACTCATTATCGCTGATCTCTGCTTGATCAAACACTCCAGCCTGAGCTACACAACAACAACGAACCCCAACCATGAGTCTATGCGCCGAACCTTGGTGAAACATATTCTCAATCTCATCCAAATCCTTCTAGTCACTCTTATTGAGCTGGCTTCCTCCTCAATACCAAAAGATCCTATCCCTTATCACAACTCCATGCTTAGAGGTCATCAGTGGGTCATGGAACTGCTCACTGGTCATCCAGAACGTATTTACTGTGAACTTGGCATGCACAAGGAAACATTCTTGCAGCTTGTAGTTGAACTACGAGAAATGGGACTTACTGACTCAAGAAATGTTACTTTAGAGGAACAATTGGCAATATTCCTGTATACCTGTATTACAGGTTTAACAAGCAGGCATGTTGCTGAACGGTTTCAGCATTCCAATGTTACTATCACAAGGTAGGTTGCAAAGATCATCATAGTATCTGGTTCACTGAAAAATTGAATAGATACTTCAAAAAAATGCTTGTTATTTTTTCCAGCCCCCCCTTTTATACCAGACATATTCAGTTTCCAACTGGGGAGTCTGTATCCACCAAGATATGGCAGAACTCCAAGTTCTGGCCCTATTTCAAGGACACAATTGGTGCTATTGATGGAAGTCATATCCATGTTATCCCCCCTGCTGCCATTCGTTCAAACTATCGAAACCGAAAGGGATTTTTGTCACAGAATTGTCTCTTTACTTGTGACTTTGATCTCAAATTCACCTATACTCTAACAGGATGGGAGGGATCTGCAACAGATGCCCGTGTTTATGAAGATGCAATTACCAGTGATCTTCATATTCCAGTTGGCAAATATCTTCTTGCAGATGCTGGTTATCCCCTCCGTCCAGAGTTGCTTGTTCCATACCGTGGTGTTCGATATCATCTTGCAGAGTGGGGTCGGGCAAACATAAGGTAAATATCTTTTTAACTTGAAAAACCCACTAATATATTTTTCAGACCTGCAAACAAAGAGGAGCTGTTTAATCTTCGTCATGCCTCACTTCGCAATTCCATTGAACGCATTTTTGGTGTATTAAAACGCCGATTCCGCATTCTTCTCCTGCCAATTGAATACAATCTGGAAATGCAAGCCCGGCTTCCAGCTGCACTATGTGCATTACACAACTTCATGCAAACACACAAGGCTCTTGACTCAGACTCTGAGTCAGATGGGATGCAGCAGGATGCCCCTAATACAGCAGAGGCTATAGGTGCAATACC
>JBBPSC010000780.1:0-14128 GCA_038093395.1 Baorangia bicolor
ATTGCAATCGTAGATACAGCGTATACATGGACAAATACCTGTTGTAGTATATAAGCCTTGAATGCACGGCCAGAGAACTCCAGTTTAGTTCTCTTGGTCTTTTCCCCAGAAGATCAGAGTAGGCTCTTAGTTACATTCTCTCTCCAAGTTTAGGCTTTCTAGTGCAACCTAGGTCTCAAGGACTTTTGGGTTGTTTCAGAAGCCCTTATGTACCATCCGCCATGCCAAGGGAGGGGAACTTTACAACCCCTCATTCTCTACTATCAATCTTCGTCCTCGCATCTCCTTACATAAACCAAAGTACCATCCCCATTAGCTACAATGTCAGGTAGAGACATCGCCTATGTTCTCACAGATGACACCATTCCTATGGACGAAAAATTCGCAGCAGTGCTAGGCGAATTCAATACACAAAATACGAAGTTACTTACATTACAAAGAGACAACGCAGCATTGGTTGAAATTATCAGAAAGCTAAGAGCAGGGCAAGCAAGTGGCTCAGGAGGAGCCACTCCTAAATCCACCTCCAAGAAGATCGAAGTTTTTGCAGACCCAGGCGAGTACAATGGGTCCAAGGCAAAGTTCGAGGAATGGTGGGCAAAGATAAATGCCTGGCTCCAAGTAAACACCGAAAGCATAACACCTAACTCTTATGAAGCCATAGTAGCTATTCTCTCACACCTTAAGGGGCCGAAGGCTGGACCCTTCGCACAAACTCGCCTCATGCAAGGGCGTAACTATACATGGGCCACATGCACTACAGAAATAGAGAGTTTATTCCGGTCCACCAACCAACTGAAACAACTCTCAAAGCTATAAGCTCAAAGGTTGCACAAAGAAAGGCTAAGTCCATGAAATATAAGTGAGTGTTCATGATAAGATAGACGATTAGATCCTTAGGGATCACGTGACATGATAAGATAAGATAAGAAAGAAAATGTGAAGGGGAAAAATGTAGACCCATAACACCAACAGGACTGGGCAAGGCAGGCCCTCAAAAACCTCAAGCAGGGCAACATGCCCACTGATGATTACATTGTCCACTTCCAAGCCCTGCACGCGCAGGCACGCATTGATGCTACACATGCAATCGTGCTCCTAGAGAGCAACACCAAAGGGAGCATTATTGCTCAAATTTTCAAGAACAGCAACTGTCGCCAGATAGTCGATGGCTATCTTGCCGAAATCTGAACTGTTGGGACTGCTCAAGAGTCCCTCAATTTCATCATGGGCAGGACCCAGCAACGTTCCAACAAGTCCCGAGATCCCAATGCAATGGACATCAGCAAGACAACACATGGTTGCTACAATTGTGGTGGTGATCACTTCATCAAAGACTGTTCCAAACCAGTCATTAAGTGTGATGACTGTAAATGGATCGGTGGCAAGCACCACGACTCATGTCGTTGTGGAAAATCCTCGGGCGGCCACAAGGCACATGCTGCCAAGAAGGACGAAGAAGCCGCAACCTCCTGGGAAGAGGATAAAAGCACCGACAAGAAGGGCAAGGAAAGGGATCCCATTGCCGCAATCAAAGGAATGGGCTTTGAAGAAGCCAGAACTTTCTTCCAAGATGTGGAGGAAGCTGAAAACAAGAAATCAAAAAAATAAGGCACTCTTCTCACGAGTCAGGGTGTGGGAAGGGACAATTTAAAGACACTTACGTAAAGAATCGGTATGGATGTTTACAGGTAGATGAGACGTCGGCTGTGCTGATTAGTCAAGGACCTACTGAGATAGCACACATTTCACCTTATGTTTCTCCTGCAGTTTCACCACTGCACAAATCATCATCTTTGCCGACAGAGGGGCCTCACAAAAGTGAGCTCACCAGGGGTGTTACACCTGGGCTTAATTCCTCTAAACAAAATCAACAAAAAAATGAAGGTACACACTCTAATTATGAAATCCCTGATGAAGTTTTTGTTCGCAGCTGCAAGCCAGCAAATGAAATTCTCATGAATGTTCGGGTAGCACCCTTATCAAAAAGGGACAACCTTACAAAAGCAGAAGCTCTCTTAGACAGCGGAGCTAATGCGATATTCGTGGATAAGACTTGGGCTGAAAAGGTCAAATTGCCCTTGATCAAACTCCGCAATGCTATTCCCGTATTTAATGTTGATGGCACAAAGAATTCTGCTGGTCACATCACACACGCAGCAGACCTCATGATAGAGTTTCAGGGTCACCGTGAAAGGGTTCTTGCAGAAGTCACGGACCTCGGAAAGAACACACTTATCCTCAGATATAGCTGGTTGAAATGCCACAACCCAGAGATAGATTGGACTAAAGGAACAGTCACAATGACACGTTGCCTGCGGCACTGTCACATGCTTCAGGAAAAGCCTGTCTCTGTCTGCTTACCCGAAAAAGTGGAAATAGCTGTTCAATACCAGGTTCATGCTACAATCAAGGTGCTAGAAGCCAAGGTTGCAGAACCACCCAAAGAAAAGACTCCGGAGGAACTTGTTCCAAAAGAGTATCATGAATTTCTTAAAGTATTTTCCAAAACGGAATCCGAGCGCATGCCACTTCGGAAACCATGGGATCATGCGATCGAAATGAAAGAAACATTTAAACCACGCAAGGGTCATCTCATTCCCCTTTCGGTTCAGGAGCAAGAAGAAGTCTCTGCTTTCATTGATGATTAAATGAAGAAGGGTTACATAAGACCTTCTAAATCCCCACAAACTTCACCTGTGTTCTTCATGCCGAAGAAAGATGGCAAGAAAAGAATGGTACAGGATTACCGTTACCTCAACAAACACATGGTCAAAAATAATTACCCTCTCCCCCTAATCTCCCAACTTGTCGATAAACTAAAGGGAGTTAAATTACTTATGAAAATGGATCTCCACTGGGGCTACAATAATGTCTGGATCAAGGAAGGCGATGAATGGAAAGCCGCCTTCGTTTGTTACCGCAGAGCTTACAAGCCTCTCGTTATGTATTTTGGATTATGCAATTCGCCATCCATGTTCCAGGCTATGATGAATGAAATCTTTGCCGATATGGAGGACATTGTGGTGGTCTATATAGATGACATTTTAATATTCACAAAAACAGACAACCAAGAAGAACACGATAGAATCATAAAAGAAGTTCTCAAGCGTTTACAAGAAAATGATCTTTATGTAAAACCAGAAAAATGCAACTTTAAAGTCAACAAGGTAGATTTCCTCAGCATGATTGTCAGCAAGGACAGCATCAAAATGGATCAGTCAAAGATGGAAGCTATTTTGAAATGGCCTACACCCAAGTGTCAAAGGGGTTAGGAGTTTCCTAGGGTTGGCAAACTTCTACAGAAGATTCATTAAAGATTACACGCAAGTCACACACCCAATGAATGATCTTCTAAAGAAGGATCTTACCTTCGAATGGAAGGAAGAACAACAGCGTGCGTTCGACACGCTTAAGGAAGCTTTTACCACAGCCCCCATCTTGGCATTCCCAGACAATGACTGTCAATTTCGGTTGGAAACCGATGCTTCAGATTACACCACAGGGGCGGTTTTATCTATTCTAAAAGAAGAAAAATGGCACCCGGTTGCCTATCACTCTCACAGCATGTCACCCGCAGAGCAGAATTATCCCATCTGTGATAAAGAAATGTTATCTATTATCCGATCTCTAGAGATCTGGAGACACTACCTGGAAGGTGCAAAACTCCAATTTGAAATTTGGAATGACCATGTGAACCTCCAGTATTTTATGAAATCTCAGGATTTGAACCAAAGACAAGCGAGATGGGCACAGTACCTCTCCTGGTTCAATTATGTATTCATTTACAAGCCCGGTGCCACAAACACTAAAGCCGATGCTCTCTCTCGAAGAGAAGATCACATGCAGGGCGTAGAAGATGATAACAAAGGCATCATCATGATTCCGCCGGAACGTATCCGAGCTTCGCAAGAAGCAGTTATGATTCATGATGAAGGCGAACAATTTACAAAACTCATAAAAACGGCCACGGCCCTCCTTAAAGAAAGTCATGTAAAAGAACTCATGACAAAGTTTGGAACACGCCAAGAAGATGGCTATATAAAAAAGGAAGATCGTATTTATGTTCCAGATCATCAAGCACTACATTTAAAAATAGTAAAAGCATGCCACGACACCCCTGTTGCTGGTCACCCAGGTTATGAGAAAACCATCAAGCTCCTAAGTCAGAGTTACTGGTGGAACTCAGTGACCTCTTATGTAAAAGAATATGTTTCACATTGCAATAGATGCGCATGCATGAAGGGCACAAACCAAGCCCCTTCAGGACTCCTTCAACCTCTCATGGTTCCAGACAAGCCGTGGGAACATGTCACAGCAGATTTCACCACAGATCTGCCATTATCTAATGGATTCGACACGATCCTAGTGGTCATTGATTGTTTCTTGAAGGAAACAGAGTTTATCGCTTGTAACAAAATGGTTACGGTGCTGGACACAGCCAAGCTCTACCTTCACCATGTCTGGAAGCAGCATGGGTTACCAAAGTCGATTGTATCAGACCACGGACCCCAGTTTGCTTCCCAAGTTATGCAAGATGTCCTAAAAAGACTAGGCATCGAATCTAAATTAAGCACCACTTTTCATCCGCAAACAGACGGACAAACAGAGCGTATGAACAGAGATCTCCAGCAGTATCTCAGATTGTTCTGTGCAGAATGTCAGCATGATTGGGCAGATTGGCTCCCAATCGCACAATTCTTCTATAATTCGAAGATGCAAGTGTCCTCTAAGAAAAACCCCTTCGAGGTCACACACTCTTACCAGCCAAGGTTAGGGTTTGAGCCACGTGTTTCCAAGGCTCCAGCAGCCGAGGAGTTTACAAATGACATGGCCAAGATTCTCGAAGAAACTAAAAATAATCTATTAAAAGTGCAAGCTTGAATGAAAGAGCAAGTGGATAAACACAGGAGTGAGCCTTCTAAGTATTCTATTGGAGATAAAGTTTGGTTAAGCATGACCAATCTCCGCCTCACCCAAGCTTCTAGGAAGCTCACCAAAAAGTGGCTGGGCCCTTATGTCATTACAGCATTTGCTGGTTCAAATGCAGTCACACTTAAATTACCGAGATCTATGAAGATTCACCCCACTGTGAATATCTCATGCATCAAGCCATATAAGGAAAGGCTTCCTGGTCAGAAAGCTGACAAACCAGGGCCAGTGCTAGTCACTGATGATCGTGACAATGAATACAAAGTGAATTACATCGTTGATTCTCACTTAAAACAAAGAAAACTTGAATATCTTGTTCATTGGGAAGGATATTCCGACAAAGACTGTACGTGGGAAACGGAGGCAAATCTAGCACATGCCAAAGGGGCTATCACAGATTTTCATGCTGCTCACCCCTCTGCACCCTGCAGGCTTCGAATGACAAATGTTCAATTTATAAAAATATTTACCTCTATGCCAGAATCCTATACTCAGCTAGCTGAGAAGGACAAACCATTTGATCACCTGGAAGTTGATCCATAGAAGGGGGATAGTGTTACGGGTCTACATTTTTCCCCTTCACATTTTGCTTCTTATCTTATCTTATCGCGTCACGTGATCCCTAAGGATCTAATCATCTATCTTATTGTGAATGCTCACTTACATTTCATGGACTTAGAATCATTTCGTGCAACAACTGCTTAGTCAGTCTGGACACTCAACCCTTTCACACAGATCTATGATCCACTTACACTGTCGTGGTATTCACACTTTCACTTCATTACCGTGCTGGCTATTATTACCTCATGCTTCTCTTCCATTTGATGTACATGCACATCACGCATTGTATACTTCTCTTCTTTTCCATTCTGCCACACAGCATGTTGGCCTCATGTTATGCTTCTATGCTTCCATTCCATTCCCACACATGCGGACAATGCATTGCATATCGTAGATACAGTGTCAATACTGGTAAACACTATTGTAGTATATAAACCCCAATGCAGCACTGAAGAACTCCAGTCTAGTTTTTCTGGTCTTTTCCCCTCAAAGGGTCCCAGTTGTAGTACTCTCCACTCCATCTCTCCTATTAGCGTCTTAGCCTTTCCTTTGTGTGCAACCTTTAAGCTTCAAGCTTTGAGGGTTGTTTCACTAAGGAAGTATCCATCCCGGACTTCTGCAAGGACTACACCAATGTGTTCTCAGAAGCCATACACTCCCAACTTCCCCCACACTGATCCTTCGACCACACCATCAAACTCAGAGACACCTTTGCCCCCAAAGTGGCCAAGGTGTATCCTCTTAACCCAGCTGAAAAGGAGGCTTGCAGAGCCTTCATTGAAGAACATCTGAAAACCGGTCGCATTGTCCCCTCGAAGTCCTCCCAAGCTTCTCCCTTCTTCTTTGTTCCTAAGAGCGATGGATCGCTTCGACCCTGCCAAGATTATCAGTATCTCAACTCCCACACTGTCCAAAACACCTACCCCTTACCTCTCATACCTGAGCTCATCGACGACATGAAGGATGCCACATACTTCACTAAATTTGATATCCGATGGGGATACAACAATATTTGCATCAAAGAAGAAGACCAGTGGAAAGCTGCCTTCATCACCCCCCTTGGCCTTTTTGAACCCACAGTCATGTTCTTCAGCTTTTGCAACACCCCCAGCACCTTCCAAGCCTTCATGAACCACAACTTTGCAGATATGATCGCTGAATGCTGGCTCAAGATCTACATGGATGACATCAGCATTGCCACCATGGGTTCTCTCTCCCTTCACCATGAACGCACTCATCACGTTCTCCAACGCCTCTGGAAGCTCAAACTCTCCCTGAAGATCTCCAAATGCACCTTCAATGCCCCCACCATGGAATATCTTGGCCTCATCATTGGACAAGGGCTCGTCTGCATGGACCCAAAGAAGCTCTCTGCCATCGCAGACTGGAAACCCCCTACCTCTGTCAAAGGGATAAGATCCTTTCTTGGCTTTGCCAACTTCTACCAGAAGTTCATTCCCAATTACTCCAACATTGTCTCTCCTTTAACCTTCCTAACCCGAAAGGATGAGAAATGGGCTTGGACTCCCCTCCAACAGAAGGCCTTTGATTCCCTTCGCAATATCTTTTGCACTGCCCCAGTTCTTGCCATTCCTGACGTCTCCAAACCCTTCTTTGTCATGACAGACGCCTCCCTCCTCACTGCAGGTGCGGTTCTCATGCAACTCAATCCAAATGGTGACAAGAAATCCACAGCCTACTTCTCCAAGACCTTCTCCTCCACAGAGTGAAACTACAACATTTATGACAGGGAACTCCTCGCTGTCATCTATGCCCTTGATGAGTGGAAGCATTACCTCCAAGGCACCCCCCACTCAGTCACAATCATCACTGACCACAAAAACCTCACCTATATTCAAGACCCTCGCAAGCTTTCTTGTCGTCAAGCCAGATGGGCTCTTTTTCTCCAAGACTTCGACATTGTCTGGGCTGTGACTTCGGACACCCAGATGGGCCCTGCTGATGCTCTCTCTCAAAAAGATGACATTGATACTTCCTCTGACAATGCAGACTGTGCCATCCTCCCTGACCCAGTCGTTATTAATGCCCTTGACCTCACCCTCGCTTGCCACATCAAATCCTCCACCACCTCTGACCCCTTCGTTCTTAAAGCTCTCACTGCCCTCGACAAGGGTTCTCCACTCTTCACACATGCTTCCCTTAACGACTGGACCTTTGACAATGGTCATCTTTACTTCAAAGGTTGTATGTATGTCCCTCCTGCAACTCGCTCTGCCCTCCTCCACTCCATCCACTCCTCACTGCTTTCGGGTCACATGGGTATCTTTCACACTAAGTCCATCCTCGAACGCGACTTCTGGTGGCTGGGTCTCTCATCCTTTGTGAAACATTTCATCGACGGCTGTGTGGTTTGCCAGCAGAACAAGGTGAACACCCATCCGGCTGTTCCCCCTCTCTCTCCAATCCCCTCCTCCCTGTTACGTTTTTCCCTCTTTATCACTCCATTTACCTCGTTACATCTCGACTCGTTACTCGCACGTGGCGCGGTAGGTCGGCTTCCATCACTTCCGCTTCACTAATCCTCGCCGACCCCTCCGATGTTATCATCACCTACCTATTCCCTTAGTTCCCTTTCATGGACTTATCTTTCTCCACAGTCGCCTCTCTCATGACGACGAGTATTCCATCTATTTCCATCCATTTCCATTACGTTAGTCAGCCTGGTCCGTGCGCATGCTTCCCCTTATTTAAACCTATGCTACTTCGCCTGTATTTCCCTATTCTTGATCTACGCTTAACAAGCATATCTTCTTGAGTCCCCTGGAAGTCTAGCTTCCACTCTTAAGTCCTTGTCCTCGTCCCCAAGCGTGACTTCGTGTCGACGCTCCTCCCCTCGTCCAAGACCTAGTAACCCTAGGCATCCTCGTGTCAAGACCCAGGGCCCCTGGGCATCCCTGTCAGTCTCTTTGAAGACTCCCTCGTCTTTATACCTCGTTATCCTCGCAGCTCCCCAGACGTCGGTCTCTTTGTGAGCATCGCCTGTGGAGTATCCCTGTTGAACGAGGTCCTTCTGGTACGCTTCGCGTAACACTCCCACTCCCTTCCCTTCAAACAACTCTCTGTTGATCTCATCACCAATCTCCCCATCTCCCTCTCCCACGACTCTATTCTGGTCATAGTAGACCATGGCTTTACGAAGGGGGTAATTCTCACTCCTTGCTCCAAAACCATTGACGCTGCTGGTGTAGCACAAATCTTTTTCAATCAAGTGTTCAAAAGATTCAGACTTCACGAAACCCTCATCTCGGACCGAGGCCCACAATTTGCATCTGCTTTTGCAAGAGAACTCACACGACTCCTGAAGTACAATGTCCGTCTCTCCACTGCCTACCACCCCCAAATGGATGGACAAACTGAACGAACCAATCAGGAATTAGAAACCTATCTTCGGATCTTTTGCGCCAATAACCCCTCTTCCTGGGCCTCCTCCCTTACCACCACTGAATTCCACCACAACTCTGCCCCCCATAGCTCCACCAAGAAATCCCTGTTCTCTCTTCTCTATGGCTATGAACCCCGTTCCTATCCCCCTCTAGGAAAGACCTTCCTCCCCACTCTCGAGAATTGCCTCTCCTTCCTCAATAAAGCTCGTAAAGAAGCCCTTGCAGCACATGATTCAGCTCGCAAAGTGATGACTTCGAGATCAGTCCGTTGCTTCTCCCCATGTAAAGTGGGTAACAAGGTGTGGTTAGAAGCCTCTCATCTCTGCCTTCATTACCCATCTAGGAAACTCACCCTCAAGCGACATGGTCCCTTCGAGATCACTCAGGTACTATCCCCTCTTACCTACCGACTTCGCCTCCCTTCCACATGGAAAATCCATGATATTTTCCACACCTCACTACTCTCCCCTTATCGCTCCACCGAAATGCATGATCCTGCCTTCTCTTCTCCCCCTCCTGACGTTATAGATAACAAAGAAGAATATGAGGTCGAGGCCATCATCTCCCACAAGGGCCCAGCTAACCATTGCTGGTTCCTGACCGCATGGAAAGGTTACCCATCATCCGAAAATACTTGGGAACCAGCTTCCAATCTTCACCATTCCACCGCCCTCCTCGCCGCTTATAAGAAGCGACACCAACTATAAAGGAAAAGTCCCCAGATGTTTTATCTCAGCCCTCCACACATCTATCCAATCGACTCCTCCTCCACCAACCTCACACTCGAAATCCTCCCTTTCCTAATCATTTTCTTCTTCTTAGTCATTGGCCTTTCCATCCATTGTGCCTGTTATACCAATTCCAACCCCATTTTACTCATCATTGTGGCAGTTTTCTTCATTGTCTTCCTCGTCCACTTCATTCACACCCTTACCTGAAAACCTCGTTTATGTTCTTTGACCTTATCCTGGCCCAACATGCCATCTCCCTCCTTGGATACCACATCTCCTCAGCCCTCTCCTTCATCCAGTTCATATTCTTCCTTATGTTCTCATTCAGTGTTACCTTGTCTTCTGCCTGAGTCCGAGCGAAACATGCTCTTCGCCGCTGTTTTAGACACTCCCACTCTTCTCCACGCCATTGAAGAAGACCCCCTCTTTGAAGAGGACTACATATCCCAATCCCTCATTTGTGCCTTTCATGGTATCGCCTGTATGCAATGTCTTTTGAACCTCTCTCAGAACTTAGACCTCGCCTTACGTACGTCTCTGACTGAGATTCCATTTCATATTCCCAGTGTGCTCTATGACCATGGCTTTTCCACCTTCATTACCTCCATTCCTCCCGCTACAATTTACCCCACTTTTCATCACATTTTCCTTTCTCTTACCCAAGAACAACGAGACGACTATTTGGAATGCTCAGATGTACTTCCTTCTAACAGAATCCTCTCCACACCTGCCACTCCTACATCCACCCTTGCCGCTCTCCTCTCCTCTCCTCCTTCAGAACCATCCCCTGCCTCCATTGACAGTGGTGATGACACCATCCCCATCCCTCGGTTGAAACCTCAGGTCTTCAAACCCCCTCACGGACAGTGCACCTTATCCCCCCCTACTTGAGTCATGCCCCCATCCTCTTGACTCCCTAGGGCCCGTGCCAACTCCCTCACCGTGTGCTTCCATTGCTTCAACCAAGGGCATTTTCAAAAGGATTGCCCTACATATTCATGCCCCCACTGCTGCTAGGTCTGCCCCGGACATCTCGCTCGAGATTGTCTCACCATCCAATGTGGCAGTTGTCTTAACTGGGGCCACTCCGACTGACATTGTCCCCATCGTAACTGTGCAATCTGTTCTCAGGCAGGACACATGGCAGACGACTGTCCTTTTGACTGTCTCTCCCCCTCTCAGGCACATGCCATCCATGGAGGACCCTCTATCCCCAGCATCTGAGCTGAGAAGGTGAGGGCATTTTACTATCGAGCCAGGCGCTCGAAGGTACGAAGGGGGTAATGTTATGCTTTTTCCCCTTTATCATTCTATTTATCTTGTTACTTCTTGACTTGTCACTTGTACGTGGCATGGTAGGTCGGCTTCCATCACTTCTGCTTCGCTAATCCTCGCCGACCCCTCCAATATTATCATCACTTATTTGTTACCTTAGCTCCCTTACATGGACTTACCCTCCTCTGCAGTCACCTCTCTTATGACGACGAGTGTTCTGTCTGTTTCCATCCATTTCCATCTGTTTCCATTCTTTTAGTCAGCCTGGTCTGTGCATGTGTTCCCCACCTATTTAAACCTATGCTGTATTGTTTGTATCTCTATTCTTGATCTATGCAATACAAGCATACCTTCTTGAATCATCCAGAAGTCTAGCTTCCTCTCTCAGCCCTTGTTCTTGTCCCTCAGCGTGACTTATTGTCAATGCCTCTCTCCTTGTCCAAGACCTAGTAACCCTAGGCATCATCATATAAAGTCCCAGCACCCCTGGGCATCCTCATTAGTCTCCTTGAAGACTCCCTCATCCCCATATCTCATTATCCTTGCAGCTCCTCAGACATCAGTCTCTTCGTGAGCATCGCCTGTCGAGTATCCTTGTTGAACGAGACCTCTTTGGTACACTTTGCGTAACAGAAAGTGTCCTCGGTTAAAACAATGGAAACACTTGGTAAAGGAGTTTGTGCAGGCAATGGGGAGTCGAGAGGATGGGAGCATGACTTGAGTGGGAGAGGATAAGGTGTGCTGCCCATGAGGGGGTCTAAAGACCTGAGGTTCCAGTCGAGGAATGGGGATGATGTCATCATCACTGTCAATAGAGGCAAGGGATGATTCAGAAGGAGGTGAGGTGAGCGGCAAGGGCGGAGTCGGGAGAAGAGGTTACAGAGAGCGCTCTGTAGAGAGGAAGTACGTCTCAGCATTCCAAGTAGCTGTCATGTTGCTCTTGGGTAAGAGAGAGAAAGATGTGACAGA
Organism: Baorangia bicolor; assembly: GCA_038093395.1. NCBI lineage: Eukaryota > Fungi > Basidiomycota > Agaricomycetes > Boletales > Boletaceae > Baorangia > Baorangia bicolor. The sequence goes on from JBBPSC010000780.1 coordinate 11,873, forward strand.
AGGTGGGGTAAATTGTAGCTGGGGGAATAGAAGTAATAAAGGTGGAAAAGCCGTGGTCATATAGTGCACTGAGGATATGAAAGGGAATCTTGGTCAAAGAAGTACGTAAGGCTAGGTCTTGGTTCTGAGGTTTAAGAGACGTTGTGTATGAGTGACACCGTGAAAAGCACGAATGAGAGATTGAGATATGTAATCTTCTTCAAAGAGGGGGTCTCCTTCAATGGCATGGAGAAGAGTGGGAGTGTCTAAAACAGTGGTGAAGAGCATGTTTCGCCCAGATTCTGGCAAAAGACATGGCAAAACTAAATGAGAACGCAAGGAAGAATATGAACCGGATGAAGGAGAGGGCTGAGATCATGTGGCATCCAAGGGAGGAGATGGCATGTTGGGCAAGGATGAGGTCAAAGAATATAAACAATGTTCTCAGGCAAGGGTGTGGATGAAGTGAACGAGAAAGACGACACAAAAGACAGCAACGATGATGAGTAGAGTAGGACTGGAATAAGTAGAATGAGCACAATGAATGGAGAGTCCAATGACTAGGAAGAAGAAAAGGATGAGGAATGGGAGGATTTCTAGTGTAGGGTTGGTGGAGGAGGAGTCAATTGGGTAGATGTGAGGAGGGCCAAGATAGAACATCTTGGGACCTTTCCTTTATAGCCGGTGCTGTTTCTTATAAGCAGCGAGAAGGGTGGCAGAATGACAAAGGTTAGAAGCTGGTTCCCAGGTATTTTTGGATGAGGGGTATCCTTTCCATGCGGTGAGAAACAAGCGGTGGTTAGCTGGGCCTTTGTGGGAGATGATGGCCTTGACTTCGTATTCTTCTTCATTATCTATGATGTCAGGAGGGGGGGAAGAGAAGGTGGGACCATGTGTTTTGGTGGAGCGATAAGGGGAGAGTAACGAGGCATGGAAGACATCATGAATTTTCCATGTGGGAGGGAGGCGGAGTCAGTAGGTGAGGGGGGATAGTACCTGTATGATCTTGAAGGGACCATGTCACTTGGGGGTGAGTTTCCTAGATGGGTAATGAAGGTGGAGATAAGAGGCTTCTAACCACATCTTGTTACCCACTTTCCATGGGGAGAAGCAACAGACTGATCTCGAAGTCATTGCCTTGCACGCAGAATCATGTGCTGCGAGGGCTTCCTTATGAGCCTCGTTAAGGGAAGAGAGGCGATTTTCTAAAGCAGGGAGGAAGGTCTTTCCTAGAGGGGGATAGAAACAAGGTTTGTAACTGTAGAGGAGGGAGAACAGGGATTTCTTGGTGGAGCTATGGGGGGTGGTGTTGTGGTGGAATTCAGCGGCAGTAAGGGAAGAGGCCCAGGAGGAGGGGTTGTTGGCACAAAAGATCCGAAGATAGATTTCTAATTCCTAATTGGTCCACTTGGTTTGTCCATCAGTCTGGGGATGGTAGGCAGTGGAGAGACAGACATTGTACTTCAGGAGCTGTGCTAGTTCCCTTGCAAAGGCAGATGCGAATTGTGGGCCACGATCAGAGATGAGGATTTCGTGAAGTTTGAATCTCTTGAACACATGATTGAAAAAGATTTGTGCTACTCCGGCGACGTCGATGATTTTGGAGCAAGGAGTGAGAATTACCCCCTTCATAAGGCCATGGTCTACTATGACCAGAATAGAGTCGTGGGAGTTGGAGAGGGGGAGGTTGGTGATGAGGTCAACAGAGAGTTGTTTGAAGGGAAGAGAGTGGGGGGAGGAGATCGAAGAGAGAGGGGAAACAGTTGGGTGAGTGTTCACCTTGTTCTGCTGGCAAACCACACAGCCGTCGATGAAGTGTTTCACAAAGAATGAGAGGCCCGGCCACCAGAAGTCACGTTCGAGAATAGACTTAGTGCGAAAGATACCCATGTGGCCTGAAAGTGTTATGGGTCTAACATTTTTCTCCCTTGTCTTATCTTTTCATCTTATCTTATCGCGTCACGTGATCTAATCAGATCTAATCATCTAACTATCGTGAACACTTTATCTAATCTTTTGGACTTAGAACTTTTCGCACAATAGACGCTCACTTCTACCGGATCTAAGATCCACTTACATCTAGCACGGCTTCACCTTTTCACTCATCACCGTGCAGGTTATTCTTCCCTTCCATTCTACATGCGTTGTACGCATGCCATGCTTCTTATGTTCCATTCTGCCACATCCTCATGTGGTCCTCATGTCACGCTTCTATTCCATTCTATGGCTATGCTGCCACACCATGCTTTATGCACATGTTCTCCTATATTGTAGATT
>JBBPSC010000781.1:0-14127 GCA_038093395.1 Baorangia bicolor
ACCTAGCACGGTTTCACCTTTTCACTCATCACCGTGCAGGCTAGTATTCTCTTCCATTCTACATGCGTTGAACGCATGCCATGCTTCTTATGTTCCATTCTGCCACATCCTCATGTGGTCCTCATGTCACGCTTCTATTCCATTCTATGACTATGCTGCCACCCCATGCATTATACACATGTTCTCCTATATCGTAGATTAGACGTACACAGGTGTACACAACCATGTAGTATATAAACCCCAATGCAATGGCTGGAGAACTCTAGTCTAGTTCTCTTGGTCTTTTCCCCACAAGATCCAGGAGGGACAACATCACAGGTTGCGACCTTCATTGGTCTACACTACTCGTTGTGTCCATATACGATGGCTACACCTTCTTTCCACTGCAGTTCGACAGAGGCGACTTGAGGACACGATGACCTTAGTGGGTCTACATTGATCTTTGGGTTGTTTCATCATGTGACCATGAGAAGATCTAGACCTAATCACATGAACTTTTTCTTGATTGTAGGGCTAGACCCTTATCTCTTATCTATGATATCATATGCCAAGATGGTCTAGACTATGATGCACGCTGACGTCATTGTCTCTAATCCTTTGCCTAAGTTAACTTTAGCCTACCCTAAAGTACCTGCCCTAAATGTAGTTAGTAGATATATAATCTGAATGAGCACCACCAAAGAACTTCAGTCAAGTTCTCTTCATTGGTTTACCCCAATCTTTCTTGTCTCTAAAGCAAGTCTAGTGTGATTTGACCCAAGTCTTTATTTGTTATGGGTCTAACATTTTTCTCCCTTATCTTATCTTTGGATCTTATCTTATTGCGTCATGTGATCTAATCAGATCTAATCATCTAACTATCGTGAACGCTTTATCTAATCTTTTGGACTTAGAACTTTTTGCGCAATGGACGCTCACTTCTACCGGATCTAAGATCCACTTACACCTAGCACGGTTTCACCTTTTCACTCATCACTGTGCAGGTTATTCTTTCTTCCATTCTACATGCGTTGCACGCATGCCATGCTTCTTATGTTCCATTCTGCCACATCCTCATGTGGTCCTCATGTCGCGCTTCTCTTCCATTCCATGGCTATGTTTCCACACCATGCCTTATGCACATGCCCCACTATATCATAGATTAGACGTACACAGGTGTACACAACCATGTAGTATATAAGACCTCAACAGACGGCCAGAGAACTCTAGTCTAGTTCTCTTGGTCTTTTCCCCTCAAAGATCAGAGTAGTCTCTTACTCCTCCACTTCCCCAAGTCTAAGTGTTCTAGTGCAACCTTTGAGCCACAAGCTTTTTGGGTTGTTTCATTATTAGATTTGAGGTCGTCAACATTAGAACTTGACTGTCACACTTGCCTCGAATCACACTCTCATCTTCAGACACCCTCTTCTTCATCATTACACATGGCCCCCAGCATTAAGGGGATATAGCCGGACTCCAGGCTTATAGGAGACCTCATTCTACACCTCTGTATCCCTTGCTCACTTGAGCCCCTTCCTTATATGTAGTCCCTGCCACTAAAGGCAGTGAAGGCCAGTAGCCCATAAGGCACTGGTAGTGGTATCCTCAAGTGGATCTAATGGTTTAAAAACCACCACATACCCCTTTGCTTCTTTTGGCTCCCAAGCCATGTCTACGTGAGGCACATTTCTTTTACATCATTACCTAGAACCTCTGATGTGTGAAAAAGTGGTCTTGTGCCCACACATTGAAACAACTCTCAAAGCTAGTAGCTTAAAGGTTGCATGAAGAAAGGCTAAGACTTCTATGAGAAAAGATGAAGGAAAAGGAGTACTCCAACTGGGACCTTTGAGAGGAAAAGACCAGAAGAACTAGACTGGAGTTCTCTGGCATTGCATTGGGACTTTATATACTACATGATTGTGTACACCTGTGTACGTCTAATCTACGATGAGCAATGCTTTGTCCGCATGTATGGGAATGGAATGGAAGCATAGAAGTATGACATGAGGCCAACATGCTGTGTGGCAGAATGGAAGAGAAGAGAAGCATACAACGTGTGATGTGCATGTTAATCAAATGGAAGAGAAGCATGATGTCATAATAACCGGCACGGTGATAAAGTGAAAGGGTGAACACCATGACAATGTAAGATAGATCCGTGTGAAAGGGTTGAGTGTCCAAGCTGACTAAGCAGCTATTGCACAAAACGATTCTAAGTCCATGAAATGTAAGTGAGTGTTCACGATAAGATAGACGATTAGATCCTAAGGGATCACGTGACGCAATAAGATAAGATAAAACGTAAAATGTGAAGGGGAAAAATGTAGACCCGTAACACACATCTTAGGTTTACATACAAGTCCTCAAAGGGTTCGTCAGAGATTGAGATCCAAGAACCAGTACCTGGAGAGATAAAAAATCCTCGGTACTTTTTACATTTTTCTAGATGTTTCCAAAAGTCAAGAAGGAGGAATCCATTGAGCCCCCACTCTGGTTTTTCCAAGATTCAAATGATGACCCAATTGTTCCACTTCCGGACATCGGTTACGCTTACCCCTGCTTTCTCAATTATGTTCAAGGCAGCTTAAGATTTCCCACCCCTTTCCTTGAGGAACTAGTGGGATCTTAGATCCGGTAGAAGTAAGCGTCTGTTGCATGAAAAGTTCTAAGTTCAAAAGATTAGATAAAGCGTTCATGATAGTTAGATGATTAGATCTGATAAGATCACGTGATGTGATAAGATAAGACCAAAAGATAAGATAAAGGAGAAAAATGTTAGACCCGTAACACTACCCCCCTTCTAGGGATCGACTTCCAGGTGATCAAAAGGTTCATCCTTTTCGTCAAGATGTGTAGTTGACTCAGGGATGGGGATAAATATTTTTATAAATTGAGCATTAGTCATCCGAAGCTGGCGGGGTGCAGAGGGGTGAGACGCATGAAAATCTTCGATAGCCCCTTTGGCATGTTTAAGATTAGCCTCCATTTCCCACATGTGGTCTTCGTCAGAATATCCTTCCCAATGAACGAGATACTCAAGTTTTCTGTTTTTCAAACGAGAATCAACAATATAATCAACCTCGTATTCATCATCTCGATTGTCAGTGACCAGCACTGGACCTGGTTTATCAGCTTTCTGACCAGGGAGCCGCTCTTTGTAGGGCTTGATGCGTGAGATGTTTACTGTGGGATGAATCTTCATTGATCTCGGTAATTTAAGGGTAACAGCATTGGGACCTGCAAATGCCGTGATAATGTATGGACCCAGCCATTTCTCTGTGAGCTTCTTAGAAGTGCGTGTAAGACACAAGTTGGTTGTGCTTAACCAAACTTTATCTCCAATAGAGTACTTGGGAGCTTCGCTCCGATGCTTATCAGCTTGCTCCTTCATGTGAGCTTGAGCTTTTAATAGATTATTTTTAGTTTCTTCTAAAGTCTTGGCCATTTCATTTGTGAAATCCTCGGCCGCTGGGGCTTTGGAAACACGTGGCTCAAACCCTAACCTTGGCTGGTAAGAGTGCATGACTTCAAAAGGGGTTTTCTTTGAAGATGCTGAAATCTTCGAGTTATATGAAAATTGTGTGATCGGGAGCCAATCTGCCCAATCATGCTGCTTCTCTGCACAAAACAACCGGAGATACTGCTGGAGATCTCTGTTCATGCGTTCCGTCTGACTGTCTGTCTGCGGATGAAAAGCGGTGCTTAATTTAGATTGGATGCCTAAACGTTTCAGGACATCCTGCATAACCTGGGAAGCGAACTGTGGGCCGCGATCTGATACAATTGTCTTTGGTAATCCGTGTTGCTTCCAAACATGGTGAAGGTAGAGCTTAGCGGTGTCCAGCGCCGTAACCGTCTTGTTACAAGCGATAAACTCTGTTTCCTTTGAGAAACGATCAATGACCACTAGGATCATGTCGAATCCATTAGATAAGGGCAAATCTGTGGTAAAATCTGCCGTGACGTGTTCCCATGGTTTATCCGGAACCGTGAGAGGGTTTAATAAACCTGAAGGGGCTTGGTTTGTGCCCTTCATTCATTGGCATCTGTCACATCTAGCAACATATTCCTTGACGTAAGAGGTCATGGAATTCCACCAATAACTCTGACTTAGGAGCTCAATGGTTTTCTCATAACCGGGGTGACCAGCGACAGGTGAGTCGTGGCAGGATTTTACTATTTTTAGACGAAGGGTGTCCTGATCTGGGACATAGATACGATCTTCCTTTTTTTATATAGCCATTTTCTTGGCGTGCTCCAAACTTTGTAGTAAGTTCTTTTACATGGTCTTCTTTTAGGCGTGCCATGGCTGATTTAATGAGTTTTAGGTAAGTGTCGCCTTCATCACATATTACGACTTCTTGCGAAGTCCGTATACGTTCCGGCGGAATCATTGTAACGCCTTTGTTATCATCTTCTACGCCTTGCATGTGATCCTCTCGTCTAGAGAGCACGTCTGCTTTTGTGTTTGTTGCGCCAGGCTTGTAGACGAATACATAATCAAACCGTGAGAGGTATTGTGACCATCTCGCTTGCCTGCGGTTAAGATCCTGTGATTTCATAAAATATTGGAGGTTGGCGTGATCATTCCAAATTTCAAATTGGTGCTTAGCACTTTCCAAATAGTGCCTCCAGATCTCAAGAGATCGGATAATAGATAACATTTCTTTGTCACATATGGGATAGTTCCGTTCTTGTGAAGACATGCTGTGACTGTGATAGGCAACTGGGTGCCATTTATCTTCTTTTAGAATAGATAAGACTGCGCTGGTTGCGAAGTCCGAGGCGTCACATTCAAGGCGGAATTGACAATCATTATCTGGGAATACCAATACGGAAGCTGTAGTGAAACATTTCTTAAGCGTGTCAAACGCATGTTGCTGTTCCTGCTTCCATTCAAAGACAAGATCCTTCTTTAGAAGATCATTCAGGGGTCATGCGACTTGCGCGTAATCTTTAATGAATCTTTGATAGAAGTTGGCCAGCCCTAGAAAGCTCCTAACTCCTTTGACACTTGTGGGTTCAGGCCATTTCAAAATGGCTTCCACCTTGGACTGATCCATCTTGATTCCATCCTTTCCTACGATCATTCCGAGGAAATCAACCTCGTTGGTTTTAAACGTGCATTTTTCTGGTTTGACAAATAAATCATTTTCTTGTAGACGGCGTAGAACTTCCATAATGATCTTGTCATGTTCTGCCTCATTGTCTGTTTTTGTGAATATTAATATGTCATCGATGTAAACCACCACAACGTCCTCCATATCAGCAAAGATTTCATTCATCATGGCCTGGAATGTGGATGGGGAATTGCATAAGCCGAAATACATAACAAGAGGCTCATATGCTCCGCGGAAGCACACGAAGGATGCTTTCCATTCGTCACCTTCCTTGATACGGACATTGTTATAGCCCCAATGAAGATCCATCTTCGTGAGTAATTTAACTCCCTTAAGTTTGTCAACAAGTTGGGAGATTAGTGGTAGTGGGTAATTATTTTTAACTGTGTGCTCGTTGAGATAGCGGTAATCTTGGACCATCTGCTTCTTTCCGTCCTTCTTTGGGACAAAGAACACTGGTGAGGTTTGAGGGGATTTTGAAGGTCTTATGTAACCCTTCTTTAGCTGATCGTCTATGAAAGTGGAGACTTCCTCCTGTTCTGTCACCAATAGGGGTATCAAGTGACCTTTACGTGGTTTGAACGTCTCTTTCATTTCGATAGCATGATCCCATGGTTTCCTAAGCGGCATGTGCTCAGATTCCTTTTTCGAGAATACATGTAAATATTTGTGATATTCCTTTGGAACAAGTTCCTCAGGGGTCTTTTCTTTTATTGGAGCTGCAGCGTGCGCTTCTAGCACACAAATTGTGGCGTGGACTTGGTACTGGAGATCCTGCTCTTCTTTCTTGATAAGTCTAACCAAAATTGGCTTTTCCTGGAGCATGTGACAATGCCGTGGGCAACGTGTCATCTTGACAGTCCCCTTGGTCCAGTCTATTTCCGGGTTATGGCGTTTCAGCCAGCTATATCCGAGGATCAGAGCATTTTTGCCTAGGTCCATTACTTCGGCAATAACTCTTTCCCGATGTCCTTGAAATTCGATCATGAGATCTGCAGCGTGGGTGATGTGACCGGCAGAGTTTTTAGTGCCGTCAACATTAAATACGGGGATAGGGTTTCATAATGTGATCAAGGGAAGTTTTACTTTGTTTGCACATGACCTGTCAACAAATATGGCGTTGGCACCACTGTCTAAGAGTGCCTCGACCTTCATGAGATTTTTCTTTTGTGATAAGGGTGCTACCTGAATGTTCATGAGAATTTCGTGAGCTGTCTTGCAGCTCCTGACAAATATTTCTTCAGGGTTTTGCAAATTGTTGTCATCAATTTTTTTGTTATTTTTGTTAGAGGAATTAAGCCCAGGTGTAACGCCCCTGGCGAGCTCAACCCTTTCGGGAAGAGGCCCCTCTGTTGGCAAATTTGTATTGGAAATAAAAGATGAAGTTGTAGCTTCTTGATCCGGCTCAGCCGAGATCTCATCTACTGTGAGTACAGAAAATTTATTGTCCGATCCTACCTGGCCCTTGTCACACCCTGATTCATGACTTAGGCGGATCCTTTTCCCGACTTCTTGTTTTCCACAACTTCAACGTCACGGAAGAACGCCCTTGCTTCTTCGAAGTTCATGCCCCTCACACTTTCTGAGGGGTCTCATGCCTTTCCTTTCTTGTCTTTGGTGCTTTTATCCTCATCCCAGGAGGTGGCAGCATCGTGCATGGTTACATGTGCATTTCTGCCTTTGCCTTTCTCGCATGAGGGCTTATGTTTGCCCCCAAGCCACAAACACGAGGGGCAAGAGATTTTGGGTTTCGGACAATCTTTTACCTGGTGGCCGTCTTGACCACAATTGTAGCAGGCATTAGACCTGCCTGAGTTGGTTGCCCCTATGTCCATTGCATCAGGGTCCTTCTTGTTTTGGCGAAATTGCGTTCACCCCATGATGAAATTAAGCGATTCTTGGGCCGTTCCGACCGTCCGAATCTCCGTGAGATAATCCGCAACATCTTGCTTGTGGTTGCCATTCTTGAAGATTTGAGCAATGATGCTCCCTTTGGTGTTGGTCTCCAACAGGCTGATGGCATGGGAATTGTCTATTCCTACCTGTTGGTAGAGGGCTTCAAACTGAACGATGAAATCGTCAGTTGCCATATTTCCTTGGCGCAAATTTTTAAGGGCAGCGCGGGCCCAGTCTTGTTGGTTGGTGCTCCTGAAGAGCGACTCAACTTCTGTGATGCATGTGCGCCAAAGGTATTCTCGACCCTTTGCGAGCTGAACTTGTGTGAATGGGCCAGCTTTTGGACCCTTTAACCGTGAGAGCACGGCAACTACGGCATCGTAGGAGCTGGCTGGAACGCTGTCATTGTTGATGGTGAGCCATGCCTTCATCTTGGCCCACCATTCCTCAAACTTGGCCTTGGACCCGTCGTATTCTCCGGGGTCCGCAAATACCTCAATCTTCTTGCTAGTTGAGCGGCCAGTTCTGCCTTGTGGTCTGCCTTCTTGTGTTGCAAGGCGATTGTTGAGTTCCAAGTTTTGTTGTGCTAGTTCATGAAGCTGAGTTCGTTGCTCCTGCATGATACCGGCCATTGTGTTGAATTCGGCAAGTACTGCCATAAGTTTTTCTTCCCACATGAGGGAGTCATCGTTAAGCATGGTGTTGAGACATTGAGACATGTTTTTATTTTATAAAGAAAGGTCGTAAGGTAAAAGATCCCTTTAATGAGGGTGGAACTTGGGAGGATGAAGGGAAATGTGAGGTCATAAAGTAATAGTAGAGTATTTGTAATCTTCAAGGGGTTCTCCTCCCTTGAGCCTTCTGATTGTACGTAAAGCCTTCTTAGGCCTTTGACTGGCGAGCTGTGCTAACCACGTTTTCTTAGATGGCTAAGGTGCTTCCTCAGGTTGTTCTGACGCTTTCCTTTTAAGCGCAGATGATCCCTCCTCTTTATCGTCGCATGGCAGTTGTTCTACGACGAGTTCCCGTAAGAAACGATCTATGTCTGATGGGACTCCTTGGTGCTGACAGATATCTGCCGGTGCCAGTGTATCGTCGTTGGGGTCTGTTGACCTCTCTCTGTAAGGCTCTGCCTCTGAGGATTGGTATGATGGAAGCTCTGATTTGCTCCTCTTTCGTCCGAAGGGGTCTAGGACGCCCGATGTGGTGGCGACGCGGATTGCTTTGTTGATGTCCTCATCTGAGGCGAAGCGAAAGTCTGAAAGCCTTAAGTTGGCCGCTAATATAGCCGAACCAACGCTTGAGGGGGTTTCGTAATGTGGTGGACTATTCACACCCTGTGACCTTGCCGATACTGCTGGCGAAGGAAGTCTAACTACCTGCTGTTCTTCTTGCTCTGCTGCCCACGCGTCTACATCGATTATTTCTGACGGATGCGGGATACGGGCTGCTCTGCGCTCAGTGCCAAGACGTCTTATGTCAGCAATATAGCATTCTACAGTAACGCTGGGCCAGTTAGAGAGAGTTCGGTGAAAGTCAATCGGCACTGCTCTACTTGTGAGCTAGTGATGCAATCCTTCGTGGAACGACGCATTTGTGAGAGATATGCCACGAGTAGTGGTGTAGTGCAAGGATGAGAAGAGTAAGAGTCTAGTTCTAATGAAACAACCCAAAAAGCGTGAAGCTCAAAGGTTGCACTAAAACACTTAGACTGGGAAAGAGGGAGGAGTATGAGGCTACTCTGATCTTTGTGGGGAAAAGACCAAGAGAACTAGACTGGAGTTCTCTGGCCGTTGCATTGAGGTTTATATACTACATAGGTGTGTACACCTGTGTACGTCTAATCTACGATATAGGGGAACATGTGTATAATGCATGGTGTGGAAACATAGCCATAGAATGGAAGAGAGGCGTGACATGAGGACCACATGAGGATGTGGCAGAATGGAACATAAGAAGCTTGGCATGCGTACAATGCATGTAGAATGGAAACGAATATTAGCCTGCACAGTGAGGAGTGAAGATGTGAAACCATGCTAGGTATAAGGGGATCTTAGATCCGGTAGAAGTAAGCGTCCGTTGCACAAAAAGTTCTAAGTTCAAAAGATTAGATAAAGTGTTCACGATAGTTAGATGATTAGATCTGATAAGATCATGTGATGCGATAAGATAAGATCAAAAGATAAGATAAAGGAGAAAAATGTTAGACCCGTAACACATCAAGGTTATCTGCAAGGTCAGCAATGCCAAGGAAGCTTTTGACTACTGAATCAAGAACATCTAGGGGTGCACCTGGTCTAACAACACACAAAAGGAAGGTTTAAGTGGTGCCCACACTTATGGTGGCTGTGGAGAACCAATGGAAATCAACACCGTGAGTAAACACAGCAAATGTTTCAACTGTCAAGGACCTCACTTGGCAAAAGACTGCACTAAGCCGAAAAAGGAGTGCAGAGAATGCAAGTTTCTTGGGGGAGGGCATAGCTGACACTGCAGCCAATTTTGCAGTGTCCAAGTGGCTACTTCTGGGGATTTAGACAGTGAAGAAGAGAGCACTTCTTCTTCAAAAGGCAAAGGAAAGAGAAAGGCAAGGACAGGAGAGTCCAAGCCCGATCCCAAACAATCAATCTGCAGAATGACCTTTGATGAAATGAAGGCATTCTTTTATGACATGCAGACGATGGAAATGAAGAAGTTGGGAAAAGGATGGTCTGCTTAAGTTCTCGGGAAACTTCTGTGGACATAGATCACTCTTCGTCACCAAGCCCCCATGCTGCCACTTCAGGATGGGTTTCTAATAATCATTTTTGTATTTTGGATATGGATGATATGGACCAAGAAGACACATTCTTTCAATCTCCCTCTATAGACAATTTTGTTACTAGTACAACCGAGACCAAGAGTTAGATTGAGTCTGACCTTGCTGCACAGGAATGCAGGTTTAATTCAGTCAAGAAAAATAAAGAAAAAAATATTATGTTACCTTATTTATCAGACAAAGCACCCAAGTGGATCCTGATCAGGTCTGTTAAAAGTAAAAAGGAGATCAACCTGGAAGTGTCAGTTGTAGCTGCCACAACCAAACACAACATGCACCCAACGCAAGCGTTGCTGGATAGTGGTGCAAACGGAATCTTTTTGGACAGTACCTGGGCCAAAGCGAACAGCATCAGGATCATGAAACTTGACCGACCGATATCAGTATACAATGTGGACAGAACCAAGAATTCAGCAGGAGATATCACACATACTGCTGATTTAATTATCAACTATCAAGGACATCGTGAGAAGCTTACAGCTGAAGTCACAGATCTAGGACGAAACCCTTTGATCCTTGGATATACTTGGCTTGAAAAGCATAATCTGGAAATTAACTGGCAATCTGGAGAAATCCAACTCACATGATGTCCCAGGTCATGTTATTTATTATCCAATCAATCGGTGTTCTTGAGGACTTTAGAAAAAAAAGAATTCAACAACATGCCTTACATGTACCATACACTAAAATGGATAAGTCATATCAGGAATACAGACAAAGTAGAGAAAACTCCTGTGGAACTAGTTCCAAAGGAATTTCACGCATGGTTGGATGTATTTGGGAAAAAAGAATCCAAATGCATGCCAGAAAGGAAACCATGGGATCATGCTATAGATCTCAAAGTGGACTTTAAACCCCAAAAAGGAAAGTTGTACCCTATGTCGGTGACAGAACAAGAAGAAGTCTTGGTATTTGTTGATGACCAACTTTGTAAGGGTTCCATAAGATCATTGAAGTCACTGCAAACGTCCCTGGTATTCTTTATTCCAAAGAAAAATGGGAAAAAGAGGATGGTACAGGATTACCAATATCTCAATGAAAACACCATAAAAAATAATTATCCTCTTCCTCTCATCTCCCAGCTCATTGATAGACTCAAAGGAGCAAAATTTTTTATGAAAATGGACTTACGATGGGGGTACAATAACGTATGTATCAAAGAAGGAGACAAATGGAAAGCTGCTTTCGTCTGCCATTGTGGTGCATTCGAACCCCTCATTATGTATTTTGGACAGTGCAATTCCCCAGCCACATTCCAAGCAATGATGAACGACATCTTTGCCAACATGCTGGATGTAGTAATAGTATATATAGATGACATACTTATTTTTACCAAAACAGACAATGTGGAAGAACATGACAAAGTAGTCAAAGAAGTATTATGGTGTCTCAAAGACCATGATCTATTTATTAAGCCAGAAAAATGCTTCTTCTGCGTTCTGAAAGTAGAATTCCTCGGGATGATTGTTATCCCTGAAGGAGTTGAGATGGAACAGGACAAAGTTCAGGCTATAAAGGAATGGCCAGAACCAAAGAACGTAAAAGGAGTATGGAGCTTTATGGGATTAGCAAACTTCTATAGGAGGTTCATCAAGGACTTTAGTCAGGTGGCTAGACCCCTGAATGACTTGATGAAGAAGAACTATCCATGGCGGTGGACCAAAAAAGAACAAGGAGTGTTTGACATGCTAAAAGGATGTTTTACCACAGCGCCCATATTGGCATACCCTGACAATGATTGCAAATTCAGGGTTGAATGTGATGCTTCAGACTTTGCAATCAGTGCCATACTATCTATCAAAAAAAAGTGATCTGGTATCCTGTAGCCTTTAGTTCCTGCAGCATGTCACCAGAACAAAGGAACTACCCTATTGCCAACAAGGAGATGCTAGCCATCATAGAAGCATTAGAACAATGGCGCCACTACCTCAAAGACACAAAGTACCAATTCAAGATATGGATGGATCATGCCAATCTCCAATACTTTATGAAGTCTCAGGACCTGAATAGACATCAGGCTTGCTGGGCTCAATATCTTACACAATTCAATTACAAACTGGTTAAGAAGCCAGGAGCTTCCATGAAAAAGACCAATGCCTTATCTCGAAAAGAAGACCATTCTGTGGGAATCGAACATGATAACAAAGGAGTCACAATGATTCCCACAGATCATGTGAGGAGTATGGAGAAAAGAACACAAGTTCACGGACTCGAAGAATCTATTCTCAAATGTGTCCGAGATGCACAATCTAAATTATTGAATTCAACGTGCCAAGGCTTTGAGAATGATGAGAACAGACTTTCAAAGTTCAACAGCAAGATTTACGTACTGATGGATGAGAAGCTCTGTCAGGACATTATCTCTCTATATCATGACTCCACCATGGCCAGTCATGGGGGGTCTGATAAGACCCATGAGCTGGTCTCACGATACTACTTTTGGAAGACCATGAGATCTCAAATCAGGGACTATATATTACGTTGTGAAAGATGTGCATGGATGAAACTGATGAATGTACCTCCGGCAGGTAAATTATTATCAAACCCAGTCCCGGAAGGTCCCTGGCAGGATATCTCTGCAGATTTCATCACAGACCTACCTGTTATGCGAAGCATACCAAGGGGGGGGGACTCGTTCAACAGGGATACTCCACAGGCGATACTCACGAAGAGACCGACGTCTGGGGAGCTGCGAGGATAATGAGGTGCTAAGGCAAGGGAGTCTCACGGAGACTGACAGGGATGCCCAGGGGTGCTGGGTCTTTATACAAGGATGCCTAGAGTTACTAGGTCTTGGACGAGGAGAGGAGCGTCAACAAAGAGTCACGCTTGGAGACGAGGACAAGGACTTAGGAGTGGAAGCTGGACTTCCAGGGGATTCAAGAAAGTAGGCTTGTTAAGCGTAGATCAAGAATAGGGAAATACAAGCGATGCGGTATAGGTTTAAATAAAAGGAAACACGCGCACGGACCAGGCTGACTAAGGTAATGGAAATGGATGGAAGCGGATGGAACACTCGTCGTCATGAGAGAGGCGACTGCGGAGGAAGATAAGTCCATGTAAGGGAACTAAGGGAATAGGTAGGTGATGATAACATCGGAGGGGTCGGCGAGGATCAGAGAAGCAGAAGTGATGGAAGCCGACCTACCGCGCCACGTGCGAGTGACGAGTCGAGACGTAACAAGGTAAATAGAGCGATAAAGAGGGAAAAACGTAACATTACCCCCTTTGTACCTTCGAGCTCCTGGCTCGATAGTGAAATGCCCTCGCCTGCATAGCTCAGATGCTGGGGATAGAGGGTCCTCCATGGATGGCGTGCGCCTGAGAGGGGGAGAGACGGTCAAAAGGACAGTCATCTGCCACATGTCCTGCCTGAGAACAGATTGAACAGTTATGATGGGAACAGTGTCGGTCGGAGTGACCCCAGTTAAGACAACTGCCGCATTGGATGGTGAGACAATCTCGAGCGAGATGTCCGGGGCAGACCTGGCGGCAGTGGGGGCATGAATATGTAGGGCAGTCCTTCTGAAAGTGTCCCTGGTTGAAACAATGGAAGCATACGGTGAGGGAGTTTGCCCGAGCTCTAGGGAGCCAAGAGGATGGGGGCATGACTCGAGTAGGGGAGGATAAAGTGCGCTGTCCATGAGGGGGTTTGAAGACCTGAGGTTCCAACCACGGGATGGGGATGGTGTCGTCATCACTGTCGATGGAGGCAGGGGATGGTTCGGGAGGAGGAGAGGAGAGGCGAGCGGCCAGGGCGGAGGTAGGAGCAGCGGAAGAGGAGGGGATTCTGTTGGAGGGAAGTACGTCTGAGTGTTCCAAGTAATTGTCACGTTGTTCTTGGGTGAGAGAAAGGAAAATGCGACGAAAAGTGGGGTAAATAGTAGCAGGAGGAATGGAGGTGATGAAGGTGGAAAAGCCATGGTCGTAGAGCGCGCTAAGAATATGGAATGGAATCTCAGTCAAAGACGTGCGTAAGGCAAGGTCTGAGTTCTGAGAGAGGTTTAAAAGACACTGCGTATGTGCGATACCATGAAAGGCGCGAATGAGAGATTGGGAAATGTAGTCCTCTTCAAAGAGGGGGTCTTCTTCGATGGCGTGGAGAAGAGTGGGAGTGTCTAAAACAGTGGCGAAGAGCATGTTTCGCCCGGATTCGGGCAGAAGACAAGGTAATACTGAATGAGAACGTAAGGAAGAATACGAACCGGATGAAGGAGAGGGCTGAGGAGATGTGGTATCCAAGGAGGGAGACTGCATGTTGGGCAAGGATAAGGTCAAAGAACATAAACAAGGTTTTCAGGTAAGGGTGCG